>JANFOE010000750.1:5000-160223 GCA_025667525.1 Glebionis coronaria
AAAATGCAAAATTATAAAAAAAAACTAATACTATATTACAAACTATATTTGTTATACTAAAATTACTTCCAAAATGAAATTAACATGAAAAAAAACAAGTTTAAACTTTCAATTCCAAAGTTCAAATAAAGTTCTAACGAATTACCTATGGCCCAAATCCTAAAAAAAACTCAAAATTCCTAAACAACTACTAACGGGACTAATAGGGCTAAATTCCTAATGTACTTAAGTTAAATGATACAACTAAAGATAAAACAATTCTTAATATGACAAGTTAACCAAACCACTTAAGCTACAGTTGTAATACAAGCTATCACATCTAAGAAAAATGAAGTTAAACCAATAATTGGTCTAGAGCTATAACATAAAAATGGAAATGGTCTAATGGTAAGTCTAATAGTTACTGTCCATAAAGTCTCTAATTTAAATCATGGCTGCTACTTTTTATTCTATTTTATATGAAACAACATCCAATTATTACAAACTATTGTAGAACTTAAACCTATCAGCTTATAATTGTAGGAGATTAACCTTGACCAAGCTTGGTTTACAGGCTCGTTTTTCATGACCCAGACATCGGAAATATTGTTGTAGGTGTAGTTACACAGCATGCATAGCCCCTGTCGCAACACCCCTAAGCGAATAGCTTTCTCGGCTCTTCGTATTGCCGATAGAGCATCCATGGTAATCGTTTCTTGTGATAAATGAACAGAAACGATCCTTTTAGAGTTTGCTCTCCAAGAGAAATCGTTGTAGTATACTTGACCGTCGTAGCCCACAGCATCCTAGAAGATAGAACCTCCGTCTGGATAAAAGCCTATGTTTTTCCAGTTTCTGTTCACAACCGAGAACATTTTGACGCGGTTGTTTCGTTTTGAAACGGCCACCACCTTGTAATCCCCGTTTATATCTTACCAAATCCATACCCAACATGATCTGGCTTCTCCCTAACAAAACACGAGTCGATGGAATATGTATAACGAGTAGCAAGGTTGTACATTGACAACCCTGTGTTGTTCACCATGCATATCAATTTGTCGCACGACCCGACAACTCTTCTGAAGTTGTCACTAATAAAAGGATGACCTTGCCCTGTGATTATTGATGAAGGGTTATTTATGGTGTTATCGGTCAGTGACCGAGTCCTAACCCCTTCAAGAATCCTAAATACTAACCGTGAATGTTGTGAAGCATTCGTGTGCCTCCTGATAAATGTTTGATCCGAGATAATCGACAGCCATGATTTGCAAACGGATGTGCATAACAGCAGGGATGAAATTGGGAGATTTAGTAAAATAATGATCATAATGTCTATGGGTAAGTCTTGAATGTCAGCCATTTTTTTTAATTTAGATGAATAATAAAAATTTGATATGTATGCACTTTGCTATAAATAGATGTTAATGGATGGTGGGGTAGTTTTTCTTAACTTACAGTTTAACATGATCTCAGAAGTTAGTGGGTGGTTTTTTATGATGTGAGCAGTTATGAACCCCTTTGAACTTCCCATGACTCATATTGAGTGAAGGGAATCTAAATTAACTGAAAATAGTTAACTAATATTTGCTAGAAACTGTGTATAATTAACTTTAATCATGACAAAACATTTGATGTTAGCAGTTATGAACCCCTTTGAACTTCCAAGACTCATATTGAGTGAAGGGAATCTAAATTAACTAATAGTAAACGAAAATTGATAGAAAACCGTGTATAATTAACTTTAATCATGACAAAACATTTGAATGGTAAAATATTTACAAGTATTTCTGTTTTTATGTTATGTAGGGATACGAAGCTAAAGTTATTTTCACGAGTAAGTTTCACTACTTTAGTTTAATAAGAGGCAAGTTAAATGAAACACGTAGGAACATGTTCAATGAATTGTGTTTTGGTCGGTGGTTGGATTTTTCCTTTGACCAGCACGACCAGTCTTTGATACACGGGATGCTTCAAAAGTAACGGTTTGTTAATGATGGCCATTATGACTTGTCAATTGTCTATAACCACTACGACAGGAGTTTACATTTCAGCCGGCCCGAGTTTGCTGTTGAAACATGTCTACGTTTTGTAACGATTAACTTTAGTGTAAATCGAGAAGGTGAAACAAAATTTGTGACACGTGTGCTACCTAAGAAAGTTGGCAAAACTGTAACCAACCTAGATCTTTTAGGTGTAATAGAGGATGAAGAGTTATTCGGTATGTTAAGTAATGAAGATGTTGTACGTGCATCCCTACTTCTTGCTTTGCAAATGTGTTTTATGGGAACTTTGTTGGCTGAACTAGTCGATGACAAGCTGTTGCGTTTGGTTGAAGACATTGACGCATGGAACAAGTTCACATGGGGTGAGTACATTTGGAGGCATTTGTACGAGGAGATTGTGAACGTAGCTTCGAAAAACGTATGGAAACACCAACAGGATCTCCATAAATCTGTAATTTTGTCCCTACATATACGCTATCCGAATTTGTTTGAGCTTTCATGGTTAGTTGTTTTTTTTATATAACCACATCAATGATCAATCTCACATTCTATATTGTTTTAGATTGAGAACATTCATTATTTATATATGTAGACCTGGATTCTTGAGACTTTTGAAGTTCACATTTATTGGTGGAGTAAGGACGCAGCTGTGTTTCCAACAGCGTTATCCTGGTCAAGAAAGAAGCTTTTAAACAAACCAGATTATGATTTGATATTTGCCCAGGTAAACCCTTGTATGCTAAGATTTATATTTTAATTTCCACCATGTAATTAATGTTATTTAAATTTTATGTAGGACGTTAACCTTAAATTTGATCTTATACCAATAAGGGAGGAACAACATGCCGAACGGTTTAAGACATTCTACAATTTTTACCAGAGGTACATACCAAGGGTACCTGCCAAAAAAGTACCTGATCAGTATGACCTTTATTTCGCAAATCTTAAAGCTAGGCGCAAGGTTGGAAACACAATAAAGAGGGATTTACCAATGTTACGGAGGTGTGGAGGCAGTGGTCAACAAGATATTAAACTGCAGGATCATGTCATTAAGGAGCTAAACACTCGTAAGTATAAGATTGAGGTCATTATTAAGGTATGCTTTGTTCTTACCCAAAACATATCATGGTTATCAATTATTTTACCATATATGAGTATATGATGATCATGTACATTTTATATAAATGCAGGCGTTGGCCAGGGAAAGAATTATAGGACCAAATGTACGTATACTTCTGTAAGCCTATTACATGTAACTTATTATCTTGTCCTTGTTATAACCTATATTTTGTAATATTATTCAGAATAGATTGGAGTTTTGTGGATTACCTGGAAACTTGAATATAGACGTATACGATGACCTTAATAAAGAGTATATTTCGTTGGTTTAATTGAGCGCACTTGATGATGGAGAGGCTTGTGCAGATAATTATATAGACCTGGAAGCTAGTGATGTAAGTATCTGATTATATTTGTATACCAATCTCCGTAACCGAAACCTTAAAAGTGTATTTAACGTATACATTTAACAAGAATATATGATGGAAGAGGAATTTTTGAATCGAGAACATGAAGAGGAGATGTGGCGTTTGGCAGATACCAAGGACGAGGAAGAATTATTCTTAAAAGCATTGAATAAGGAGATTAGGAAATGAGCTAAAAAAGAGGCAATGTTAAAAGTTGAGGCCGCAAAGAAAAAAAGGAGATACGAAATTATGAACTCGGAACATTGGAAAGCGGATACTGAAGCGGTTAGGAATGGTAACATACATGAATACGGTAGTTCTTTTAGGGTTAAAGCAAAGCGAAAAGTTATAGATGAAGATGATGTTTACATAGCAGAATATTTGAAAGACGTTGAACCTTGGGTTGAGGTACAACAATTTATTTCCAATGTAGGGTTATGTTTTTTATTACATGGTAATATATGTAACAGAAAAACATCGTTTTTATTTGTCAGGATCTTTCACGACCTAGTCGTGTGACTGACAGAGTCCACATTACTAATGAGTACGATAGATTTATTTGTCGGCGAGATCCACTACGTTGTAAGTTTCCATGGTTTAAAGATGTGACCATAGATCATTTATTTTGGGAAAGCCTTGTATGCTTAGACCCACCACGTAGAGGATGGATTATGGATGAGGTTATCAACATGTTTGCTTTATTGTTTTTGCTGTAAATTACGATTTGTTCTTTATAGTTATTAAGTGTATATATTTTTTTTAATTACAGCATATAGAGTTGTGGGTTAGTTACATGTTGCATATGCGAACTAAGGACGACGATTGGGCCATGATGGGTGGTTACTTTGTCCAGCTGTTACTCCAAGACACGGTGCCGCAGTGGTATGTTGACGGGACTACGTATAAAGTACTGTGGTCTGATGTAGAAAAGGTATATATTTAGATCGAAAATTACTAGTAAACAAAATGAGTTATTATGTTGCATCGTATGTTGTTCAATAAATTATAACTCACCAAAACTTTATATTAACGTAGGTTTATATGCCAGTAAACGAAAAAGAACAACAATGGTGTTTAGCGATGCTAGATGTACGAACAGGGATCGTCACATTCTATGATAGCGGTGTCGTTTACGAACCAGAGACCCGTGATTTCTACGTCAATTTGAGAGGGTGCTTAAAGGTAACTATTCCTACCAAGTTATTTATACATGAGTGGTTAGCTATCATTTATTAAAATTATGGATGAAACAATATAATTTGGGTAGGCTTTTAGTAATGGACACATTTATTGTTGGAACCGTGGTGGTACAAGCTTAAGTCATCTATATAAGGACCTCCTAGTTATACATGATTTATCACATATACTACTTCTACCCAACTATACACAAAACACATCCCATATAATTTAGTACTGGTTGTTAAAAAACATGTCTGATCACATACCGATAGATGTTCAAACAGAAATCATGAATAGGTTACCAGTTAAGTCGCTTGCACAATTAAGATGTGTCTCGAGTAATTGGAAGGCGACAATAGAGTCACAAGACTTCATTAATGGTTATCGCGTCCGTGGGACGGGAAACACTTTGAATGTTAGGTACGAACGGGGTATTGTAGGTCACCTTGGTTACTTAGATTCTAATCTAAGATACACCAAACTTAAATCAAATCTTATTCAATCTTTTTGGCCACAATAGGAAACTGTGAAGGCTTGTGGTGTTTTACCTGTGGTGCGAATATGATGGTTGTTATTCTAAACCCATCTATCAGGAAATCTTTTTCTATATTGGTCCCATACTATGTGGATCAAATAGAGACAATACAATTGACTTTGGTTCGGAGTTCACCCTATGACTCTAGACCTAACAATTGTTAAGATTTCATATCCATACTCAGGATTAGAACGGTGGTTTGTGACTCTGTTTACACTAAGCACTAAAAGTTGGACCAAGATCAGAATTTCACCTCGTCATACACTTAGGATGAAGAACGTGCGACATGTTGTTTTAGGTTTATTCATATACTAGGTATGTTACGAAGAATACTTAGATGAAGATGGTGATAAGGTCACTAATCATTCCATACTATCGTTCAATAAGGGTAGTCACCAATTTCATGTGCTTCACATCCCTGCGGATTTGAATATGGTTCTTCCACTCAAATTTTATTTATCACATTTAGGCGACAGTTTGATAATTTTAGCATATTTCAACGTCGAGAAGACCCACTATCTTCGAGTTTTGGATTTAGGTGTTGATGGTGTTTCAGTAACAATGCTCCTAGACATACCAATGCCTCATGTTGTCAAGTTAGTTGGATTTTCACATGATTCTAGGCTAATATTGGATGTCGACGATGCTACGATCGATATGCCTTTTCACTCTCTCCAGGCGTATAACCAAACGACGGGAGAGTTTCTGGATTTAGGTCTTCGTGGGAACGGGGGTTCATATGTGGTGGGTGCAGCCAAGGAGTCACTAATTATGTCATCCTTTAAAGATCAGGCAGTTTATCTAATGTAATGTTGAAAAATAAAGCTTGTTTTGTACCTTTTTATTGGTTATAAATGAAAAGTTTATATAAAATATTTTTACTATAGTCTGGCCATTTATGGCATAATCTGTTGTATTCCAATTGTAGCACTTTGGAACCATTAAGATTTGGGCCAGGGAGCATTTAATGGTTTTTCTTGACTATATAAGTTGTATTTCTATAAAATATACATCAAATCAAACTTCAGCTAATGATGCCTTGTCTTGTGACTGCAACACTACTCGAGTTAATGACCAAACTACTTGAGTTAAGTCAAAGTCTAGAACATAGAGCAATAGCTACTACTACAAGTTGCATGTAACTTAAATAAGGCAACTGTTGCATGCATTTTGTTTGTCTACATAAGTAACTATGGACTTCATACTTGTTACAACCACACTAACCCTATTTCTAGATTTAGAAATTCAAAAGTTCCCTTCTTCTAACATCAAGAACCCTAAATTTTAACTACCAGTTTTCTAAAATGTCAGACTATTTGCCAACCGATGTACATTATGAAATATTGCTCAAACTTCTGGTAAAGGAAATAGCCCAATACAGATCCGTTTGTCGTGAATAGAAAGAGTTAATAGACTCTTACCAGTTTATCACTAAGTTTGGAGTCCGTGACAGCCCAACGCCTAGGTTAAACCTAACATATGACCAAGGTTTTTGAGTATCATGGGAGTCTTAGATGGTGATATTAACTACATCCCTTCACCCATTCAATTAAACCATACTGTGATGAAACCTATTTGCAGGTAGAGAAGGTATTTTGGCCTTTTCACATGTTAATAACACGCCTATTTATTTAATAAACCCTTGCAGGAAGAAGCTTTTGACTATTCATGTCCCCCATCACATCTTTGAACATCAAACCGAAAGAGTGAGTTTCGGGTTCGGCGTTTCAAAACCGGATTTAGACCCGACTATTATTAAAATAATCTATCCCAACCACAAACGCGGTCTACGTTATGTTTCAGTGTATACCTTAAGAACTAACACTTGGAACAACCTTGAAGATATCCTGACGGAGTCGATCAAAATCAAGACTAGCTTTGGTCAAGCGGTCTTTGGAAATTATATATACTGGATGGGTACGGATACAAAGTGGTCAGGGGATGGTGAAATGGTGAGGAATCATGTTATTATTTCGTTTGAACTTACAAACCATACTTTCCAGGTTCATTCCCTAGCTCAAGACATTGTCAACGCACTTCTGAATCCCTTAACAGTTAGTCAGTTGGGTGATTTTATGGTTCTGGCCGGTCACTACACTAGTCCCCATGAAGAATTAGCACTTGGTTTTTGGGAATGCGTTGTAGATAAGGGTATGTTCATCACCGCTAACCTGGATTATATGGTTCATACACATCAGTCTTCAAAACTTGTTGGCTTTGTTCTTGGGAACCTACCGGTGGCTGATGTCGAAAATGCCGACTTCCAATTGCCGGGTCATACCCTCTATGTTTTCAGTCCAGATCTCGCAGGTTGGGTTAACCTTGGTATAACTGTAGACGGAGGGTCTTGTATGATGGGCCCTTACCAAGAGTCGCTGGTGATGCTGAAAAACTAGTTTACATATTAGATAGTGTTTCCGTATTTAGTATAAACTTTTTTAGTTCATAATGAACTGTTGTAAACAATTTGTGTCCTATGACGCGTTTTTTACCGTTCACATATGTTTGGTTATTGACATTTACGTAATTAATATTAACTTCAGTTGTTTTTATAATGCCCTTATGGTTTACAATCCTGAAAACGTGTGTATTATGTACAGGAAAAGTTACCTCAAGTGTTTGAGGAAGCCGATGTTTTTCAGAAGAAATCAATTGATAAATCCAAATACATTGTATCCTTTGTGAACGCCACAAATGTACCAAAACAATGTGGTGTTTTCGGTGATTGTGGCATTGGGGTCTGTATATTTCTCTACCGACTGTCGAATGGAATGGCGTTAGACTTCACAGATCCAATTCAAACTGCATTGGCTTATCGTGAAAAGATGGCTAAGTTTTTTTTAAACACCGAGTATATTTGTGGTAACTACTTTAGCATAAACTGGATATCAACAACAGTTGCTTGTTTTCTATGTTAACATCCGTTAAACTTTCTATTCTATCGTTTTTTATACAACATACTAATAACATTTGTGTTTTATGTTTTATGAAAGGATCTTAGATCCTGGGTAATTTCTAATTCTGAGATTCTGAATCTAGCTACCATGCTTGGTCTAACAAACAAATCACACCCGATTGCATACACACATGTTTAATTATAACAATTAATACAACATACTTGACATTACTTCTATGTTAACATCCACTAAACTTTTATTGCATCGTTTTTTATACAATATCCTAATATTCTTAGTATTTAAGTTTTATGAAATGATCATAGATCCATGGTTAGTTCTACTTGTTAGATTCTGAATCTAACATACTTGGTCTAAAAAACAAATATATCACACCAGATTAACAAGGAAATACAACATACTTTCCATTACTTAATAAAAGGATTCATTACATTAAACAAAAAGGAATAACAAGGAAAGAAAATTTCATGATATGCTCTACTAGGAGCCATCGGATAACCTCCTTACCACAACAACAAAGTATTCTTTCTCTTGGGGCCTTTTCAACATCTCTGTCACACACTTGAGTAATTCCCTGGCCACAACAACATCCTTCTGTGATTGCTCGGTGAAGAACAAAAACATTTTGTTGTCCTTAAGCTTCATCTCCACATCCTGCAACAGCGCTTCTCTCTTCTCCAACCTTGTGTGGATTTCTCGGCACACGTCCATCATTTTTCTCGAGATATCAATGTCTTCTTTTATGTCATCTTGAATATAAACGTTCCATAAATCAGCAAAATCTGGTGAGTTGCAAATAGCTTGCAAACTTTCAATGGGGGAGAGATTCATGGTTTGTATTGTTTGGGTTCCTGTATATCTCCCAAACCCTTCCTTTAAATAAGGTTGAACATGAAGACTAGAAGGGAGTTATAGAAAGTCATTAAATTTCTTGACCTTTGGGCGGTATTAACGTTTATCTATAAATGTTTGAAATTTTTATTTTTAATGTAAAGTTATATTTACAACCACTAATATTAAATGTTTCCATTATCTACCGTGTATACCCTAACACGAATTATCCACTATCTCCATTTCGTCACTCTTGTAGGCTTGTAACCTTATTGGACGTGTACTAAATACGCTTTGAAAACAGACCATGCATGCATAGTATATAGGCCATGATGTGCCATAAATGAAAACCATTACTTCAAGCTAACAAATGGTCTGTAATGATGCAAATATTCAACCATGCCTTCAATACATATAGCAACTAGTGCCCTATCCCCTATTGATAGCTGTTCGTCTGCCCACCTGCAAATCATAAATTGGTTGCCTTGAACTACCTAAGGAGTTGCCTTGAATTTGGGTATATATATAGTTTACATGCAATGGTTAGGTTTTCCATCCTATTCAAGACAAGAAATAGTAATCAATTTAGGCAAAAATGTCCGACTACTTACCCTTCGATATCCAACTTGATATTTTGCACAAACTACCTATTAAGTCTCTACTTAGATTTCGTCAAGTGTGTACACAATGGAAGTTCACAATTGATAGCACAGACTTCATTGAGAACTACATCCCTCGTCCTTCTGACTCGTGTTCTTTTATGTTAAGCTGCAGGCGAGGGAATGACAACTCTTTGTTTAAGATTAAACGTGATGTTGACTTTATCAGATTGGAGTCAGATACATGCCTTTGCAGTCTCAGTGGGTATTTGGTGCTTTGCTATTGGTGTAGATGTGTAGTTTGAATTTGTCGTTTGGAATCCTTCCATCGATAAAGTTGTGACAGTGTTGTCAACAAATGTAGCAGGTGTAGCTGAGTTAGCTAAAATTGTGTATGGTTTTGGGGTTCATCCAGACACAATGGACCCAACTATACTCAAGATTCATATACATCTGTATGGTGAATGTACTTAGAAGGTGAGTGTCTTCACTTTTAGTTCAAACATGTGGTCTCCTTTGCCTCCTGGTCATTTGCCCCCTAGAACCATTAAAATTAGGAGGTATGGTCAAGCAGTTGCAGGTGGGAAAATATATTGGGTGGGCTCAGAAAGATGGAGATGTGCGGGTGGAAATACACACACAAGGTACGTACTCGTGTCCTTTGATCTGACTTCCTCACGTTTCCTTGTTGAAACAATTCCTTTGGACATCTCGTCCATGGTTGGGCCTCCCTACAACATTGCATTGCAAGAGGAATCCCTATTTATTTATGGAAATCTGTTTTTGGAGGCGTGCGTAATGTATACGTTTGGAGACTGAATGTGTTGAACAGTTATATTGGAAGGATGCAGTTGGAAGTCGTTCTTCCAATGCCATTTGAGCATGTACCTAGGTTGCTTGGGTTTGCAAACAATTTGTGCCCAATGTTTGATGTTTGTGTCGGCCCAGCCGGTTTTCTGCATGTGTTGTACGTGTGGGATGCACAACAACATGAGTTTTTCAACCCAGAAGAGATTCAAGGCAAGCCTGGGTCGTTTGTTCTTGGGGCCTTCAAGGATTCACTCCTTCTGCTAGATCTTCCCCGTCATCAAATGTTACACTAGGTTCCACCCTTGCATCTAGGGCATCGTACTTTGTTTTTTCATATTTCTTAAGTGGTTGTTTGTTTGTCTGTTAGAACTGTTGTTGGTTGTGGTTGTCCTTGAGACTTTTATTTTTATGTTGGTATGTCATGTGTGTTCTTTGTTGATTCATGATTTTTAAGCGTTACCTTTTACCAGACCAAAACTAAATGTTATTAAAACATATTACAAACAAATACAAACATAAATATATAACAACATTATATATATAATAAAGAACATCATAAAGAAATGTAACATATGATGGTCAAAACTAGTCATGTCCATAATGTATACATATTATTTCATAAAAACAAACTGGAAAGTTTTATGTTGTCAGTGTGAAATGGGTTGTACACCAGTGGAGTCGGACATCCTGATGGATGTGGTTCATGAGCGTAAGAATGTATACTCCTATCGTACACCTGTGTATGATCAGTGTTGGGTGCCATATTATACGAATCACGCCACCATTCAACACCAATTGCACCAGCTGATCCCGTATATTCTTGTGTATTATTAGCGCCTGTTGCAACTAAAACATTATCACTGGCTTGAGGAAGTGTACTCACCGTGTTTTCCCCAGGATGGTAACCAACTTCATAGCTGTTTGTCATATAGTTTTGGGCTGTAGAAGTCCCTGCTTCAAAGTCTCCAATATAAGCACCTTGTGTCACCATTTGAGTGCCTGGAACTATCATATCTATGCCGCAATGTGAAAACGAGCCCAACTGCGAAACAAAGGAAACACACTATATTTGCTTATGTTTTCCGAAGAACAAATGAATGTGTATATTGTTAATAAATAAGGATGTGTATAAAACTGATGTTTCTCTACGCCCATCCAGTCTACATAAATACGACCATTTCTGAGCCGCTCTTCATCTAACATGGCCTCATGACCCGCTTCATCAGAAAGCCTTTTTTTCTTACTTGCTTTTGTTGAGACCAGAGCCTAGAATTAATAAATTAGGGCAAGTTAATATTTTGTACTAAAAAATTACTTGTATAATAAGTGAATTCAAACTCACGTCGGACTGTGTCAAAGACCGGTAGCAATTATTACGGTTATGCCCGCGCATACCACACCTAGTACATGGAACAACAGTCGGTATCTCGCCTTTTGACTGATACCGGTCTTTGTTTTTAGGTCTACCAGGTTGGTGTTTTATCATAGCCGGAGGTAACACCTTTTAAAGGTCGTCTAGTTTTTCCCACGCTGTAGGATATCTTAACGGATAAACCATACCTTGGTATGTACACTTGAGATTAGTTCTATAAAACCAAGCCTTTGCCCATAGGCTGCAATCACTCATACCCGAATCCCTACATATGGCACAAACATGACCGCATGGTAAACCTGATAATTGCCATTTGCACAAGTACATTCGAATTTTAACAAGTCAACCTGGTGGACCTGCTTATTGTCTGTGACTAGGTATACTTTCAAATGATCGATACCCTTTGTAGAAATAGAAGGGGGGGGGGGTTGAATAGTTTCTTATATTTACTTGTTAAAAGATGGTTTTCAAAAAATCCTTTTTCAAAAACTTAGGCTTGTGGAAATATGTGAAATATTCTTATGCACAATATGAACAATGGTAGTGTAACTAAACTAATACTAACTAATGTATATGCACAAAGAATAAAGAATGTAAAGAGTTAACGGTAAAGAAAGATCAAACCAAACACCAAGGATTTATAGTGGTTCGGCAACGAAGCTCACTCCTCGTTCCTACTCCACTCCTCGAGTACTCCTTACTCGAAAGTTCACTACACAACAAGCTCCTTATGGTGGAGAAAACTGTACACGTTGCTTAACCAATTTCTGACTCTAAGCTAAAAGTCGAGCCCTAATCGTAGCTAGGACGAATCTACACAAATATACTTAGTACATACACAACTTTCAAATAGACACAACTACTTGGATCTTCACAACTATGACACAACAACAAATGTATAAGATTTGATCTTCAAAGGATCTTTGGTGGTGGACTCAACACTTCACAAGGATAGTGTTCTTCTCTTTTCACTTGGAGAGGAAGAGATGGATGGGATAGATTCACTTCTAAACAAGTAGTAATTAATCAAATGATCAAGGATTTGAGTAATTTAAGAAGTATGTTTGAATCTGGAAATCTATGTGCAAAAGAGGTGAAGAGAAAATCTGAGAATGGTCCACTATTTATAGGACAAAGGGACAACGGCTATATCTGCCCGTGGTTCCTTATCTCAGCCGGCGGTTCCTTATCGATAAGGAACTGCATCGGCACCAGGGAACCGCCGGAGTAGACTCCGCTCCCTTTTTGTCCTTTAGTGGTGGAGGTCTTATCTAATTATAAAATATCCTGAAAGAATATTCCAAATCAAAAAAGAATATGCCATTTTCAAAATTTCAAATATTTAATTTAATAAAACATTTTCTTAAAAAGAAAGTTTAATAAAAAACTTGTCACACTTAATAAAAAGTGAGTTTTAAGTAAAGATTAAATCACTTAATCACTTGATTAAGGTTAGTACTTGTTTATTCATACCTTAAGTGAAAATGGGTAAAATGAAAAATAATTGAACTCAAGAATTCGTTTTTTGTTGTTTTCGTAAATGCTTGTTTTTACATATTATCGTAAACAAAACTAAGCGAGACCGAAAAATGCAAGTAACGTTTTTAGGCATTATTGCATTAACAATCTCCCCCTTTTTTTATTCCGATAATACATAAACTCAATCACACAAAAACAAGATTTTCGAAGACGAGTTTATTCATTTATCCCCCTTTGTCGAAGCAAAAATGTTGCACAAGTCGGTGTTGAAGAGACGGACTTTGCAAAGACTCCCCCTTGGTGCTTACTCCCCTTGCTTGTGGCACCGAGGAATCGAGATATGGTGACAAGCTACATAGAAGGGTTAGTTGAACAAAAGAGACAACCAACAAGAGATAGCTATAGGTCACAAAAAAAATAAAATAAAAAGAGAAGAAAACACAAAGACTAAGATCCAAGTGAAGTCATGTAAAAAAAATCATACAAAGATGTATGAAAAAGGAAACAAGCCAAAAGCATAAATCTAATCATAGTTAATCTAGAATTCTAAGATTTGCTTGAATTAGGTGTCTTGTGGATAAGCAACCAATGCTTATATGAAAGACAAGGTAGTGGCGGAAGGTGGTTGTTATGGCTTGGTGGAGATCTCATAATCAAAGTGAAGAGGAGGCTTGATTAAGAGACTCTTGATGTAGCTCAACTCCTCATAGATGTTTGCCATAACAAGATGTTGATATTGACAACAATGACAATATGTCCCATGGTGCATGACATTATCATGAGAAGGAGGAAGAACACTAAAGAGTGGCGGTGGACGAAAATATGTTCCACAATCAACATTCTTGGTAGGAGAAATGTGATTAAGAGTGTTCTTGGGTGAATTTGGATTGAAAGTGTTCTTGGGTGAGTTGGGATTGAAAGCAATTGGGTAAAATGGAGGAGAATCAAGGCTTTCATTAGGAGAATAAGACATTCTAGGATGTGAAATATGGAAAAATGCTTATGGTTAAATAGGGAAGGCTCAAGGTATTTTTAGGGTGGTCAAAGGGTTGAAACAAAGATTCCCAAAAGTGTTGGAACAAATTTGGAGTTTCAGAAATAACTGAAAAAGGAAGCACTGTACGCGGTTCCTTATCACTTCTGGCGGTTCCTTATCGCTAAGGGACCGCGGTTCATATATGGAACCGCCTACAGAGGCTGTGTTTTGGTGGTGAAGGAAGATTTTTCAATTCAGCAAATCTTATTTTCCTAGTCTAACTAATCATAGGGATATGCTTAAAAGCAAAGATAGACAAAGAAAACACATACGAACTCACCAAATAGATATTTGACCGAAATACATGGATTTTAAAATAAAAATCGATGTAGGAGGTGTGTAAGACAAGACCTTAAGTCACGACACAATGATCCTCCATGATTCTATCTTGTTCTTGCTATGTTTGAGAGAATCATACATATGAATTATGTAAGCTCGAGATTAATAGCAAGAATCTATGAAAAACGTTTTTAGATTGAATTAACAATGTCAAAACATTTCTTGACCATTTTCGAAAGAGACTTTGAGAATTTTGAAAAGGAGAAGAGAAGATTTTCAAGAAGAGTTTAGGAGACTCAATGACTCAAAGTGATAAAAGACTCAAAAGAAAATAAGAGACTCAATAAAAGGAAAGCAATTAAGGAATATGTTCCATTAATCCTAGACCTAGACGCAAGTAATTAAAAGGTTCCCTCTTAAGTACCTTAGTGAAGTTGTTGGCTAAGTTATCCTCGGAGGGTACCTTCTCAATCGAAATGTTCCCCTTTTGAACATTATCCCTAAGGAAATGGTGGTGAATTTCTATGTGCTTGGTTCACGAATGTTGCACGGGATTCTTGCTAAGGTCTATAGCACCTTTATTGTCGCACATGATGGGAACATCATCAAGAGAAATCCTGTAATCAACAAGCGCTTGCTTCATCCATAGAGCTTGTTGGCATGCTTTTCCGGCACTCACATACTCGGCTTCCGTGGTGGATATCGCAAGAGCGGTTTGTTTCTGGGAGAACCAAGAAGTTAAACAACAACCCATGAAGGTACAAACTCCAATAGTGCTTTTCCGGTCCACATAGTCTCCCGTATGATCCGAGTCCGCGTAGATAATGGTTTCTACGCTGGTCCCTTTAGGATACCATAATCCTAAATGTATAGTGCCCTTAATGTATCGGAAGATACGCTTAACCGCTTCAAGGTGGGAGGTTTTGGAAGCCTCTTGGAAGCGAGCACAAAGGCAAACACTAAACATGATATCCGGTCGACTTGCCGTTAGGTACAACAAAATACTAATCATACCTCTATATTTGGTGTTGTCTACCGACTCACAATCATCATCCATGGTGAGTTTAGTATCCGAGGCCATTGGGGTCTTCATTGGTCTAGATTCTTCTAATCCAAATTTCTTTAGCATTTCTTTAGCATACTTAGATTGACTAAAGAAAATACCATCATCGATTTGTTTAATTTGGAGTCCTAAAAAGAAGTTAAGTTCTCCCATCATACTAATTTCAAACTCATCATGCATGATTTAGGTAAAGTCATCACACAATTCTTGACAAGTTGAGCCAAATATAATGTCATCAACATATATTTGCACGATTATGAGGTGAGAACCTTTCTTCTTTGTAAATAGCGTGTTGTCTACCATCCCCATGGTATACTCATGTTTAACAAGAAACGCTTTAAGTCTATCATACCAAGCTTTGGGTGCTTATTTAAGACCATAAAGTGCCTTCTTAAGCTTGTAAACATGATCCGGTTTCTCAAAATCAATGAAGCCGGGAGGTTGAGCCACATATACCTCCTCATTGATCAAACCGTTAAGAAACACACACTTTATATCCATTTGTTGAAGCTTAAAGTCTAAGGCACAAGCGTAGACTAAAAGGATTCTAATGGATTCTAATCTTTCTACCGGTGCATATGTCTCGTCATAATCAATCCCTTCTTGTTGATTATAGCCTTGAGCTACAAGTCTAGCCTTATTACGAGACACAACACCATTCTCATCTTACTTATTCCTATAGACCCATTTGGTTCCTATAATGGTAGAAATTCTAGGTGGAGGAACAAGTTCCCAAACATCATTAGCAACAAATTGATACAATTCTTGCATCGCACTAACCCAACTCTCATCCGTCAAAGCTTCTTTAACATTCCTTGGTTCAATCAAGGAGACGAAACAAAAGAAGTTGCTTAGGTTTTGGACTTGAGATCTTAGGGTCCTTTGATTTAAGTCACCAATGATATTATTGAGAGTATGAACCTTAGACTCCTTAATGTTTACTTCCTTTTCAACACTAAGGTCTTCAACTTCTATTTTTCTAACCTCTTTGGCTTTAACTACTTCTATTTCATCCAAGTCATCATCAACCAATGGTGGTGTCTTGGGTAAAGGAGGGGTTTCATCAAAAGTCATGTTAAGTGATTCTTCAATTACGCCCTAGGTTCTATTGAGGACTATGTAGGCTTTGCTAGTTTGGGGATAACCTAAAAAGATACCTTCGTAAGACTTTGGGTCGAACTTGGTAAGGTAGTCTTTGGTGTTGAGGATAAAGCACTTGCTTCCAAACACCTTAAAGTATTCCAATGAGGGTTTCTTACCTTTAAGAATCTCATAGGGGGTCTTTCCTAGGAAAGGTCGAATAAGAATTCGGTTGAGAATATAAGTCGATGTGTCCACGACATTGCACCAAAACTTTTGAGGCAAAGATTGCTCGTTTAACATCATTCTACTCATCTCTTGGATGGTCCTATTCTTCCTTTCAACTAACCCATTTGATTGTGGAGTGCGAGGAGCCGAGAAGTTATGGGTAATACCATGAGCTTCACAAGAGGCACCAAATTGCACTTCATTATCAAATTCCCTACCATGATCCGTCCTAATAAAGACAATTGGACATCCTAGTTGATTTTGAATTCTTCGACTAAAGATTTCGAAATGATCGAAAGCTTCATTCTTAGATGCCAAAAATCTAGTACAAGTGAATCTAGAATAGTCGTCAACTATAACTAGGGTATAAAGGTTACCTCCATAACTCCGTATGGCGGAAGGTCCAAAGAGATCCATATGTAGGAGCTCTAAGCATCGAGAGGTTGAAACCAAATTCTTGGCTTTGTGACTTGAGTGAACTTGCTTTCCAACTTTGCAAGCATCACAAAAGTGACTATCAAACTTCATCTTGGGGAGGTGTCTTACCAACTCCTTAGAGACTAAAGAATGAATTAAACGCATATTAGCGTGACCTAATCTCCTATGCCAAAGAGTAGAACTATCATCTATAGTCGCAGGACATATGTTGTCTTTTGACATCTTATTGACCTTCATGACATAAAGCCCATGCTTTCTAACACCTTTTCCAATGACCTTTCCATCTTTTACGATTTCACTGCCATGTTCCGAAAAGATGACCTTACACTTATTGTCACAAATTTGACCTATACTTAAAAGGTTAAACCCTAAATTATCTACGTGCTCAACATTTTCAATGGTCATGGAGTCAAGAGAAACCGTACCTTTGCCAATGATATTACCACGTAGACTACTAGCAAATGTGACATTACCTCCATCATATGCTTTGTAGTGCGAGAATGAACAAACTTTGATTACCCGTCATGTTTTTAGAACAACCACTATCCTTAATCCACTCGTCGGGTTCCAAATCAATTCCCAAGCATATCTAGGTAACAACACACACGATCAAACATTTGGTCCCCAATATCTCATGGGTCCAAAATTGTTAGTTCCAAACATCCCTTGAATTTGGTTGGGATGCATGAATGGAGGAGGGTTTCCCCATGGGGAATAAAATGGAGGAGGATAATAATTCATATAACCATTTTGTTGTTCATTATTTCTCTTAGGTGTATTTGATCTTGGTTTAGAGTTGTGGTCATTCCTTCTAGGTGTTGGAGTTTTACTTCTAGGTCGTGAATTGTTTTGACTATCTCTTCTAGGTGTTGTTGTTCTACTTCTATGCCTAGAATCATTCCGTACTCTTGGTGGATTAGTGGATGGTCTTGATAAACTTCTATTTCCCATTAGAGGTTTACTCAAGGGCTTATAGAACTTATCAACGGCATTGTCGTCAAGTATGGGTAATTTGACCTTGTTAACAATAAGATGCTTTGGTTGTTCATCTAAATTTGACTTTTTAGAAAGTAAAGGATTTTCAGCAAAACCTCTTTCTGGCCGCGGTTCCTTATCTAGGGCGGCGGTTCCATAGTGATAAGGAACCGCCCCATACAATCTGCGACCGCATACAGCAGACGATTTTTCTGAAAATCTGACTTGTTTAGGTTCACTAGTTGATGCTTCATTTGAGTTAAAACCTACACCAAGTCTTTCCTTAGAATGAATTTGTTTGTTTAACATATCATCAAGAGCACTAGTACCTTTCATGAACTTTTCCAATTTAATGGAGGTGCTCTTGAGATCTTCATTCTCTAATTTAAGTTTCTCACAACTTAAGCAACCTAATTCAACTACTTTATTTTTCTCAAGCTTGGCTAATTTCTCCTTAAGTTCATTTGATCTCATTTTCAAGCTTAGTTTTGGTTGATTTAAGGTTTTGTTATTTTCTATTAATTTAAGGCTAAGTTTGTGTAAATATCATATTGGCCTTCTAATTCAATATCATCTAAGCTGGAGCTATCATTTCTATAATATTCGGTTTCAGAATGTAGCTCTTTAGAAGTATGAGCCATAAGACATTTCTGCTCTTTGGGTTTGTCATCAACATCTTCACCGCTATCGCTCCAAGAACCACTAACGAACGCCGTGTGATTCTTATCGCGTGAAGGCTTTGGACAATCACTAATGAAATGATTTAGATCACCACATCTAAAGAAATTCCTATCACCTTTTTCGTTCTTGGCAAACCGATTCTCTGAGAATGGTTTCTTGTCATTGTTGGGTTGGCTCACGTGTTGACCTCGTCTTTTGAAGAACTTCTTGAAATCTCTCACCGCCAATACATACTCCTCGTCATCGCTATCCGAGGAACTATCATGATCGCTTTGTGCCTTCTTGGCTTTGAGTGCAAGAGACTTCCTTTCACTCTTGGTTTTTACCAATTCCGAGTCCTTCAAAATTATCATCTCATGAACTTTCAAGTTGCCTATGAGTTCATCGAGTGATAAAGTTGAGAGATCTTTCGATTCTTCAATCACCGTGACTTTTTCTCTCCACTTTGGATGTAAGGCCCTTAGAAACTTTCTAACATTGTTCTTGCTAGAAAAACCTTCATCAAGTGCTTTTAGACTAGTAATAATATTGTTAAATCTAGTAAAAGCACTATCAATAGTTTCATCTTCTAAGATGAAAAATTGTTCATATTGTTGGACAAGAAGATCCATTTTGCTTTCTTTGACTTGGCTATTACCTTGGTGGGTTACTAAAAGAGTGTTCCAAATATCTTTAGCGGTTTCACACATAAAAATCCTTTCATACTCTTTCTTAGGTAAAGCATTATAAATCACCATTTTAGCCTCATTATTTTTCGAAAGTTTCTTTTTAGTATCGTCATTAGCTTTGTCAAAAGTGACCAATTCTTTTGTTTTAGAAACTTCGTTAAATTGATAAGGTAAAAATCACCATTGGTAATTTCATGCCAAAGATGTAAATCTTTTGATTTCACATAAGTCTCAAATCTATTTTTCCAATAAATAAAACTATCAGTTTCAAAAAGTGGTGGTCTTTGCATAGATTGCCCTTCTAGGTACTTGTTGGAATACATAGATCGATTCAAGTTTTAAAATACAATATACTTTAAAAATTCTTGAGCAACCCCGCTCTGATACCGATTGTAGAAACTAGAAGGGGGGGGGGTTGAATAGTTTCTTTATATTTAATTGTTAAAAGATGGTTTTCAAAAAATCCTTTTTCAAAAACATAGGCTTGAGGAAATATGTGAAATCTTCTTATGCACAATATGAACAATGATAGTGTAACTAAACTAATACTAACTAATGTATATGCACAAAGAATGAAGAATGTAAAGAGTTAAGGGTAAAGAAAGATCAAACCAAACACCAAGGATTTATAGTGGTTCGGCAACGAAGCTCACTCCTCGTTCCTACTCCACTCCTCGAGTACTCCTTACTCGAGAGTTCACTACACAACAAGCTCCTTATAGTGGAGAAAACCTTACACGTTGCTTAACTAATTTCCGACTCTAAGCTAAAAGTCGAGCCCTAATCATAGCTAGGACCAACCTACACAACTATACTTAGTACATACACAACTATACTTAGTACATACACAACTTCCAAATAGACACAACTACTTGGATCTTCACAACTATGACACAACAATAAATGTATAAGATTTGATCTTCAAAGGATCTTTGGTGGTGGACTCAACACTTCAGAAGGATAGTGTTCTTCTCTTTGCACTTGGAGAGGAAGGGATGGATGAAATAGATTCACTTCTAAACAAGTAGTAATTAATCAAATGATCAAGGATTTGAGTGATTTAAGAAGTATGTTTGAATCTGGAAATCTATGTGCAAAAGAGGTGAAGAGAAAATATGAGAATGGTCCACTATTTATAGGACAAAGAGCCAATGGCTATATCTGCCCGCGGTTCCTTATCTCAGCCGGCGGTTCCTTATCGATAAGGAACCACATAGGCAATAGGGAACCGCCAGAATAGACTCCGCTCCTTTTTTGTCTTTTAGTGGTGGAGGTCTTATCTGATTATAAAATATCCTAAAAGAATATTCCAAATCAAAAAAGAATATGCCATTTTCAAATTTTCAAATATTTAATTTAATAAAACATTTTCTTAAAAAGAAAGTTTAATAAAAAAACTTGTCACACTTAATAATAGGTGAGTTTTATGAAAATATTAAATTACTTGATCATTTGATTAAGGTTAGTACTTGTTTATTCATACCTTAAGTGAAAATGGGTAAAATGAAAAATACTTGAACTCAAGAATTCGTTTTTCGTTGTTTTCGTAAATGCTTGTTTTTACATATTGTTGTAATCAAAACTAAGCGAGACCAAAAAATGCAAGTAACGTTTTTACGCATTATTGCATTAACACCCTTGACATTCCAGTTGTAGCTTTTCATCATGTGGTTCTTCACTTTCCTGGATGCCCAACCAGAAAGCTCAACCGTATCGTCTTGTGCATCTGTGATGAACAACAAAGTATAGTTAGATACATTTTAAAAAACAATAGAGATATATAAAGATAACAAATGCGTGCAAGTCATAAGTAATACCCATATATAGCTCCCGCTTTTCACAGTACCACTGCTGTAAAACATCCCTTACGTACTCTACAAGCTTGATTATCGGGAGTCTGTGTGCAAATCGCGTGACTGAGTAAACAGACTCGACACTGTTTGACGTCATGTAGTTGAACCGATTAGCGGGGCAGTACGCCCTCGACCATTTATCATACCCGGCTTGTTCGAGTTTTGCGACACAATCCGGTCTAAAACCGCGAAGTACGCCAATAGCTTTATCAAACTCTTGTGTCGTGTACGCCTTGCATGCTTTCCAGTACATGGAGCGGTGCTTCCTAGTTTGAAGCTTACAGTTCATCATTAGATGTCTGTCACAATAAGCATGGTATGGCCGACTGAACACCGTACTACAAGCAACAATAATGGCGGGATGACGGTCATATACGATGCGCAAATTTGGCGGTTCTCCTACTTGATCTCTCAACTTCGTTAAAAACCACGTCCAAGATTTAAACGTCTCTCCCTGTGAAACACCAGTCGCGATTGGTACTATATGGTCGTTACCATCCATTGCAACCACCAGAAGTTTGTGCCCTTGTATTGACCTTTTAGATGAGCACCATCTATTATCAGCAGGGGCCTCATGTATCGTAAGAAGCTCATTACCTGTGACAGTGAGAACAAAGTTATATAGTAGAATTGAAACTAATCCATATTCAGAGGCAACCATAGTATAAATAAACTCACCGCTATACCGAATCCAACATATAGCATCTGAAAACATCCTTGTTTGTCTGATTGAATGTGAGATACAGTTCCCGGGTTCACTAGCTTTAGATTGTGGCAATACACAGGCAACTGCTCGAACGAATCGGTGTGATTACCGTACAACATATTCAAAGCATCGGTCTTACCTCTCCAACATCTTTTGTAAGGAACATCGATCTTCCAATTTATATCGATAAACAAATCTTGCATAATGTCCTTCACCTTATATATCCTATTACTATTACGTATTTTTTCTAACAACAACTTAGCCAACAACTTCTTAGTTGCATTTCGATGATTGGGAAGTATTTGTGTCATTGAACAATTGTGTGTGTCGTTGCAACGTGATACAATGAACATACTACCATATTTAACCTTATGTGCATGAACACTCCAATTGAAATCTTCATGCACATATTTAACAGTGTAATGCACGGGGCCGGACCTATCAACTAAATATTAAAACGATTCTCTCAATGATTTTATGCCAATAAAAATAACTAATTCCTCTTTGTCTTCAAAGTCATCCCCTTCACTAATATTATCAACTCCAGCTCGGGGTGTCTTAAAGTGAGGTTCTGGTTGATGTGGGGGGGGGGGGGGGGGTGGTCTGGGATATTAGTAAGACTAGTTTGTTGCCTTAGTGCGAGGCTAGCGCTATTGGAATCTTGAACGTTAAGCTTTACCAGAAAATTCAAATCAAATTCAGGTTTATGATTACTAACCTCGGTTGAAACCACTCGATTTGTAATAACTGTAACGTATAATTTCGGGATAGCATCCCTAACAGAACAAATTGATTGAACAAAGCAATCCCAATCTTCGTCGTCCTTAACCTCAATGGAAGCTGATCTTGTCTTGTATAGTAGACTTAATTCGTCACGCTTACATATTCCAAATTTTTTCTTCAAGTACACTAATAGCTCCTTATATCGAATTTTTTCTGATAATATTACACTATGCGTTGAACGTTGGTATACCAGATTTAAATTCACCTTCCCATCAGTTCCAGAAGTCATGGTTTTGGTATAGAAGAATGTGATTTTGGTGGACTAGTTTAACATCTACCACAACACATTTAAATGGAACTTCCCAACCACTTGGTCAGCATTATTAAAGTATTCACAGGCAGGCCTAGGATACTAATTTCTTGCAGCTAGGGGGTGAAGGATCACTGTTCTATGTTATAGGCAAAATACTATTGTCAAGTTTCCCTCTAAATTACTTGGTTGGTGTGTATTCCCTCTAATTATATCCCCTATATTAGGACTGCCCTTTATAAACATTGACATAAAAAACACACAAAAACCTACAAAGCACCCATAACACAAATATGGTGAGATGCAATAACTGTGATGCTAATGTTGTTATCAAAACCTCATAGACTCAAACTAATCCTGGCCGAAGGTTCTATTGCTGTGCTGTAAGTGTACATTATATTACTATACGTTAATTGTTCTTTTTTTCTTAATCTACCCTTCTAACCATTCTTAATTTAGAGGGGATGCGACATAATAGACTGGTATGACGGTCCTATGTGTCCAAGAGCTATTGAAATTATTCCGGGACTACTAAGATCTTTGAATGAGCGGAATGAAAGGCTTAATGAACTTGAAGCAATAGTGGCTCAACAACATATTCAGCTTCGCAAACTCAAGGCCGTTTTATTCATAAGCTTGATCATGTTCTTTTATTATATGTTCAATTAAAATGTTAATCGATTTATGATTAACATGTATCACAATTAGCTTTCCGGACCATGTTTGTTTCATTCAATGCATTATTTCCATGAAGGTTGTACGTTGTTAAAATTTTCAATTAAATGACAAAATACGAATTTTTCATTTTTGGTTCTTTGGATTTATAAAGGACTAACAATTAAAATTACAAGAAACAACATTGCTGCTACACAGATATCTTCAAATTTAACGGCCAAAAAGTAAAATCTTATGTTGTTCTTAACAAACTAGACCATACCTCCTAGTTAACTTGCCAACTGCTTGTGCGCCCATAGGTAGTCTGCAATTCTTTCACGGTAAGCAGTAGGAACAACCTCCAGATCAGACACCGATACCGACATGTTATGTATCAATCAGTAAAGAAATATACATAACTAGATGCCACAATCACCATACTGACCTGTTTGTAAGGGCACACCATTTGCTGCCACAAAGGTTATTTTATAGCCTTCAACCGGTATACGCTTGTGTGCCAGAACGCCATTCCTATCAAGCTACCTAGGTATAACCTCAGAAAATGCAACCCTCATTTCTGACCACCATTTCCTGTTCTCGGGGTCCGGTACCCCAAGAGTGTCATACGAAGTAATCAGACCGCTTCTAATATTCAGCACACCAAGGCAGTAATGTTTATCAGGCTCGTTGATAGGGATAAAGACCTACATATACAATGTGGCTTAGTACAAAATACATTGTTTACAAAACAGTAAAGTATACATTAATGTACTAAAAACACATACCCTCTCAACGTCAGACCACGAAACAGAATCACGATCACCACCACAGAACCAGGGCCGCACGGAATCCGTTCCTCTCGATTCACCCATTAGGGTTGGACATAAATAACAACAAACTGCAGTCCAATCAACGTGCTCTTTCCTAAACCTATGCATAAGCTATATCCATATATCCAAGTGCTGGAATTGTTAAGACAAAAATATCAATATCGCTTCTATGTCTTCATTTGTTCATAATAAAGGTTTAACGTTAATTACTCCATATGTAATTACTTACCACATTTGTCAGCCATCCTCCTTTGACCTTACACAATAAAGCTTGCCAGAATTCAGTACCCACATACTGGTCTGCTTTGCCCCACGGAAAATAATGACATGCTTTATTTTTGGGTAAACTGTTAATCTCGGGTAGATAAGGGGGATCTCTGACCTTTCTTTTCCGGCTAAACTTGGGCCTAGTCAAATCCTGCGGTTATAAACAAGAAGATCAAACATTATAACGCATTCAACAATATAAGAAACCCAAATCATATTTTCAATCATATACATACCTCTTTGAATTCCGGTTGGTTGATTATCTCCTATTGGACGGATGTTTTCAGTTTTTTATTACGGTTTGTCACCATTTCATCATCCTAAATACAATGGTCGTATTCAGATTAACTATGCACATAAAGAAGCAAATTTAAACTTAAGTTACTTTACACGATACTTACCTTAACCAACAACGTCTTTGAGACTTCAATGCAATCACTACCATCTAACGTGGCCATCCGTGATACATCACTAGTTGCAACCCTCTTGCTTTTATGTCTTTTTTCATCAGGGGTTGTACTTGGTAGTGTTGTCCAAGGCGTCGACAATTTAGCTCCTTTGCACTTTGGCCTTTTTAGCCGCAACGCGATCTTTTCGCCCAGAAGTATCATTATCAATGTTGTTGATCCCGTATCCAGGCACATCCTCCTGTAATAATGGAAAGTATCCTGGTCAACTAAGCTATGAAATGCTTAAAATAATGAGGGAGGCAAACCCAATACAAATTAAATGGATCTGACAACTAACCACAATATATTTTCACCCACAGCTTTACCATTGAATATTGTTTGAATAGTGACAAAAGTAAATGCCTAATTTGAAATTTAACTTCCCTAATGGGGTTATATAAACAAGCCCATGCAACCTCTATTTTTCACATGCATCTACTAAAACCAATCTTATTCAATACTCTAACTTTTAATGGCTCAAGTTACTAGTTCTGCCAATTTGGTAACCATGTTTCAGCAAGAGGCTTGTGAAGAAGAGATCTGGGGTTCTTTCTGCCGGATGAATGGCATACAACTAAGCGACAGAATGAGCCACAAACAAATTGTCATTGCCAACATTCAACAGTTAGGGAGTCATCCTAAGGTGTTATTGGCTGTCAGCTATTTAAGGGAAATCCAAAGTGCAGATATGCAAAAGTTGAACTGGTTCAGGAGCATGGTCGTGAACTCTAACATCAAGCTTTCTTGCAAAAGACGGTACATCACCATGATGCTCAACAACTACGAATCCTGACTTTTAGCTCTCAAGAACTGGTTTTAATGCTTTAGTTTTATGTTCTTTTATGTAAGGTGTACTAGGATGTGTTAGGAACTATGTCAAGTAACCTATCTGTAGGATATTATAAATCTTGCTTATGTTTAGAGAGAGAAAGAGATAGACAGATGGTAGATTTCACACACACTTCTAGAGAGAGAAAGTAAGAAACTATGTGAAAAATGAATGAAACCACACCCTCTCCATCTAAGGAGAGGGTTTATATACCCAAGCCCATGAGATGGGTTTGGGCTTACAAGTTGGGCCGGCCTACACAAGTTGTAGGCTTGGTATGGCCTTGGTTGTTTAATATTAGTAAAACTAAACTACGAGCTATTGCTTAGACTATTTTTGGAGTGACCGATCCTTTCTAATACGTAAAACGTATTTACAACGATCTCCCCCTAAGGGAGGTCACTCCAAATAAGGGCGTTACCCAAGTTACAATAATAAAATAAACCTAACATACTATGCTTGTTTTGAGCGCGTAGTCTTTGTCTTTCTTTTCTTTTTCTTTTCTGGTGAACATGCTGATGTGATCTTTGATATCAATCTTTAGCATTAATCTGTTGCCTTGATCTTGTGCATCCATCACTTGTGATTTTTGCCTCCTCGTGACTGCATGTCCCACATACTTATACCTTCGTAATTCTTGAAAGCTTCAGAGTTGGATACAGCGAAAGACTTGAATTTTAGGCTTTCTAGAATTAGATGAAGTATTAAGTGCATATAGTATAAGCATGCGGGGACGACTTCTTCTCGGATTCCGCAACGCCACCGTCTTCAAATGTCACAACTTAAGTAGACACGAACGAAATGGCTTTGAACATTTCATTCTATTTCGGTAGCATTTTACCTGCGGTCGGTGAAGACCGTTGGACGATATAAAATATCGTACTTGTGGCAGGTAGTTTCAATAAGAACCTCCTTGACACGATTTCGCGGGTAAACCCGTTCTCTTTATTCGCCCGTCTAAAGCTGACTGCGAACATAAAGAGTGAATCATTTGGATAATATTATCCACATGATTTTAATCCGTCAATTCATGTTCCAGGAACAAGTGAGGTTCAATTAAGAACCGCACCATCGTTGCTTTCCAGTTGCCACGAGCTTGATTCATATAGAATCTTGCTAGTTACCTACCAAGTGCTGCTTGAGGTTAACACTAGAAGGATTTCCACTCATCACTGTGAACACTAAGGTATCACTCTGAGTGTTTTGGCAAGATCACTAAGATATTGCGTAGAGGCCTGGAATGTGTTTAAGTTCAATAAAGAATTAAACCACTGTTTCTTTCCAGTTATGAAAAGTTTGATTCATAAAGAATCGCACAAGTCACCTACCATAAGCTTTTTGATATTCACTCAAGAAGGATTTCCATCTTCATTGTAAATACTTGCGTATTACTCGGATGTTCAGGCAAGATCATGAAGATTTTGCGTATGACTCTTAAGATCTTTCTTACTTTTCACAGTGTGTGAAAAAGTAAGGAATTATGAAAGTGTGTCCTAATGAGATATTTGATGATCTCAAATGGCTCTAGACTCGATTGTGCTTTTTGGATTTTAGTGAACGAAGGCTGGAGAGAAGTGCCACCATTTCAATACCAATTTATTCGGAGTGAATAAATCAATAAATAATGCATTGTCTTCGTGTGATTAAAACAAATATCTTTTGAGAGATATTTGAGTTAGCTGGGATGGGTTGTGCATTGCATCACTGGATCCATGATGTCTTATCTTCAATATCAAGAATCAGTAAAAATGATCTCAGTAGCATATGTATTGACCCGGTTTCTGCCTAAGTTGTAAGGAGGGCTTCTTTCTTTAGACCCTTTATCTTTACAATTCTTTTTCATTCTTTAACCCCTTCAATGCTTACCAATACGTCATAACTAGCACCTTGTTGTGATTGTTCCAGTGCTAACTTAAGTACTTGGTCGGCATTCAGCTACGTTCACAATCTTTCTCCATCTTTCCTAAGGACTACTATTTCTAGCTATGGAATGTCCTTGGGAAGATTCCTCCGTTTTTTGAAGAATCATTGGAATTAACCTATCCCACCATCCTTATGTCACCACAACCTTCATCGTCGTGAAATAAATAGGTTGAGGGTAAGTAAAAATCACCATGAAATACAATTTTGATGTGCAAATCCGTTTTGCTCCCCCTTAACATATGCCACGATATTCGAAAACATTTCGCACATGTCGGGATGAGCTATCACATTAAGTCAAACCATTTGTGATGATTTCCCATATTAAATCACATTTTCTCCCCCATATTAAAAATATTAACCCAACCGATGTTTTTAATGTCAATTGATTTAACAAAACTTTAAGAAAGGTTTTGGGAAGAAAAAAGCAAGTCCATTTTTTGTGAGATATGATACCGATTTGTAACAAGATCACATATTCACCATATAAGAATGAATTGACAAGGTTGGACCTGATTGATAAGAACATCACATGAGAAGATCAAATGGTTCTTGTTGGGAAATGTTGATCGCCTCGTCACGTTTGAAGTCATCTCTTGACACCACATGTACGATTGGTATTGTTGTCTTGACACCAGTTTGTGAACTTGGCACTTCTGGTATCGAAGATTCTGAATACTAGACAATTGCTCCCCCTCAATTATTGACCCGTGTTCTATTGAAAGAGTTGTAGTCGTCGTTTGAGTAGTTGCATCATCGAGTATGTAGATACCAATTGTAGATTGCTATGGTTATAGAGATGATAGCTTCATAAAAACAAGATTTCTCTTGTTTTAACTAATAGATGCACTGATGCATACATTTATCCGTGTTAGACCAAGGTATAAAGTAAACTTGATCCCTTACATGGTTATAAAGTAAACCATGCCCGAGAAAATTAATTCCCGTTGAGAGCCAAAGCTTTCATAAGAAATACTTGACTTTAATATGAAAAACGGGTTGCAGTCTGAAATAACTACAAGCCATATTGGCATGTTTTATGAAATATTTACAACTTCTGTACGAACTCTATTTATGGCGTCGTGTCAATATTAATCGACATTTCTAAGGCTGTAAATATTATCGTACCAAAAGACATGCCTTTTGAAAAAATAAAGTAAAAATATTTTTGGATTTTTATGAAAATTTTCAGTTTTTTGGGTTTTATATGGTTTTTTATTTTTGTATTTTGATTTTGTGGATAAAAATATAAACAATATATACAGATGATCACCAAGGATACGGAGAATAGTTTACCACCACTATTCTTTTGCTTCATCTGCCAATTCCTTTAGAGTCTCAGGCGAGAAGGTTCTCAATCCTAGCTTGTCGGCCAAAAATTCCATTCGAGCGTGATCTAAAGCCTTCGTGAAAATATCCGCCAATTGATACTCAGACTGGAAAAAGTAAAGCATGATCACTCCATTTTCCACTTGCTCCTTGATAAAGTGGTAGCGAATGTCAATATGCTTCGACAAGGAGAATTGAACATTGTTGCAGCATAAGGCAATTGCACTTTTGTTGTCACAGTACATCAGAATTTTGTTGAAACGTAGACCATAGTCGGTTAATTGCGATCTCATCCAAAGAAGTTGAGCACATCAACCAGACATAGCTATGTATTTTGCTTCCTTACTTGAAATTGCAACGCTTTTCTGCCTTTTTGATCCCCAACTGATTAGTCGATCTCCTAGTAGTTGCAAAGTTCCACTCGTGCTACGCCTTGTATCTTGACAACCCGCGTGATCAGCATCTGCATATGCCATAAGTACAATCAAAGAGTCCTTCGAGTACCAAAGTCCCCGATTGATGGTTCCTTTAAGATACCGAAAGATCCGTTTAACAGTAGCTAAGTGTAACTCAGTAGGCCTAGTTTGATACCGAGCACACATACAGATAGCAAATTGAAGGTCAGGCCGACTAGCTGTGATATACAGAAGGGTACCGATGATTCCATAATGAAGTGTCGGATCAATGACAAGTCCATGTGGATCTGCATCAAGCTTAGTTCGTTCTACCATTGGAGTATCCACGGGGTCGCAAGATTCCATCTTATATTTCTTAAGAGATTCAAGGGAATACTTGGATTGATTGAAAAAGATGCCTCTGGGACTCTGAGATATCTGAATACCTAATAAGAATGATACCTTTCCCATCATTGACATCTTAAACTTGGAAGACATGAGTTTCCCAAACTCATCGGATAAGGTTTAGGTCGAGCCTGTAAATATTTTATCATCAACATATATTTGTACCATAATCATATCTTTACCTCGTTTCTGAATGAACAACGTGGGATCCACCTTGCCTTTAGCGAAGACTTGCGTAATGAGGAATTGTGACAATAGATCATACCATGCACGAGGAGCTTGCTTCAACCCATAGAGAGCCTTCTTAAGATTGTACACATGATTAGGATATTTAGGATTCACAAAACCATCTGGCTGTTGAACATAGACCTCTTCCTTGATATCACCATTAAGAAATGCCGTCTTCACATCCATCTGATAGACGATCATATTCACGTGGGCTACATAAGTGAGGAATAGTCTAATAGCTTCCAAACGGGCAACAGATGCAAAGGATTCCATAAAGTCGATGCCTAATAATTGCTTGTATCCACGAGCTACTAGTCGAGCTTTGTTCTTCAGTATGGCGCCTGACTCATCGAGTTTCACCTTATAAACCCATTTCAAAGTGGGTAATTGCACTTGATCCGGGCATGGGACAAGTTTCCATACTTCAAGGACGTATAAATTCATTAAGTTCTTCTTGCATAGCTTCTATCCAACAGGATTGAGTAAAGTCTTCTTGCCATGTCTTAGGTTCAACTTCAATGAGAAAAGCATCAAAATGACAAAACATTGCACTTTCTTGTAACTGACATCGTGTGGATACCGGACGATTAGGGTCTCCAATAATAGAATCAATAGGATGATCCTTTGTCCACTTGCTGTCATGTTCACAAATCCGTGGATTAGAGTAGACTGTAGTAGGAGCTTCCTCTGAGGTGGACGACCCATCTTGATTATGGTCGGGAATAGGTACACCAAAGAATGGAAGTTCATGCATTTGAGCGAATTCCAAATCGTGATCATCATCTTCCTCTTCATCATCAATAGGCATGACATGGGTAGTTGATTCGGGTGTTGGTTGAGAATTACTTGTTGAAGGTATATCTTGACCAATTGTAGGTGTAGACGTATCTGATTGTGCTTCGGTTGCAGGGGCTACAACTTCGGTAACCGGAGCTATTACCTCAGGTTCTGGAGCAACAATACTTGGAGAAGTAAAGAATTCATCAAAGAACGGTTGAAACAACGTATCCCATTCATTCCTAGAAGGTGGTGCAAATGATGATGAAGTATGGTTGTTTGGGACGAGACCAGAACTAATGTTACTGGTTCCCATTTCATGAAGTGCGGGTACAGAGCTGCTTTGCTCAGAAGCCATTGCTGTCAGCTCATCAAAATCAACATTCATAGTTTCGAGGATCTTACGAGAATTACGATTGTAGATTCGATATGCCTTCTTTGTGGGTGCATAACCAATGAAAATACCAATATCAGCCTTGGGTTGAAGTTTTCCCAAATTTTCACCATCATTATTCGGATAGCAAAGAGAGCCAAATACATGAAGTTATGATAAATCTGGTACTTTTCCATGGAGAAGCTCATAAGGTGTTTTACCATGGCGTTTACGAATTAATGACCGATTTTGGGTAAAAAATGTTGTAATTACTGCTTCTGCCCATAAAAATAATGGAGCCTTTGCGTAAATTAACATCGTTCGAGCTGCTTCCATAAGTGTGCGATTTCGCCTTTCAACGACACCGTTTTGTTGTGGAGTGCGAGCAACAGAAGTTTCATGAGATATGCCAACTTCTTCATAATAATCACGCAATATTTGATTCACAAATTCGGTTCCATTATCTGTACGAATGCGTCGGACAATAGTGTTGAGACGCACTTGAATCATTTTGAGAAATCCGATGATGAATTTAGGTGCCTCATTTTTGTTGTAAGAAATTTCACCCATGTAAACCGAGAGTAATCATCGACAATGACGAGGATGTACTATTTGCCACTAAGACTTTCAACACGCATTGGCCCACATAGATCCATATGCAACAAATAAAGTTTCTCTTGGTTGGTGTCTTCAGTCTTGGATTTGTATGATTTCTTAGTGCTTTTCCCCATTGTACACGCGGAACACAAGTGATCCTTTTGAAATGTATGTTTAGGAAGACCATGAACAAGTTCGTTTTTCGCCAAATGAATAATAGCATCAAAGTTAAGATTAGATAACCGTCGATGCCATAACCATGACTTAGTCTTTGATGCTTTGGAGAGAAGACATACGGGAGAAGCGGCCATCATGTCTTGTATAGACAAAGTATACAAATTATTCCCTCGAGTACCTTTCAATAAATCAACCCCTTCCAAATTACGAATGAGGCATGTATGCTCTCGAAAAGAAACTTCTAGGTTTGCATCACAAAATTGTCCCACATAAAATAAGTTGTGACCGGGACCTTCCACATAATACACTCTTGAAATTATAACATTCCCAATATGATATTCACCGTAACCCATTATCTTTTCAATATGATCATTACCAAATCGAACCGTACCAAGAAACTTGCTGACGAAATTTCTGAGTTGCGAGCGATCTCCAGTCATATGCTTGGAGCAACCAGAGTCCAAATACCAGAGAAAAATCTGGACCACCTGTTTTCAATAATAACAGTAGACAATGCATTTGAAACTATTGGTTCCAGATTGTTAGCAGATACAGATATAATATTATCAGAATTGCTAACATTTATGTGACCCTTAGATTTATTGCGTTTTCTAGTGTGAGTTTTACCACTAACAGGTTTCACTGTTCCAACTTTCTAAGGTTTTGGATTATTAGCGAGCACAACAGTGGGAGTAGAGCTATTTAAAGGGCACTTGTTTCCTACAATAGTGTTGGTGTTCCTAGTTAAAGGAAATGCTTGTGTTTTGGTAGCCTTGGTACTCCTAGTTAAAGGGCACACATTCTTCGCTTTAGTGAGAGTTATCGTAGTTAAAAGGCACGCATTTCCTACTATAGTGAAAGTTCTACCAGTGGGGCGCCACATCCAACCAACTTGGGTTAACACTTTCCCAGTCGGTTTCCATTCTAATCCATTTTTCTGGGCATTCATCTCATTCACATGGTCAATAAGGCAAGAATCATGACGACTAGAAAGCATACATTCATTGCAATTCCAACATTTCAAATTAGAATTCACAGTAGGCTTAAAACGCTGCACAACCGCACAGCCTTTAGGTTTAGTTACATGATTCTTTTTATTCAAAACAGAAATAAAACTCCTAGGATGGGCTTCTACTTTCTTCTTCACTTGACTACTAGATGGGGGCAAGATCCTATCATTCTTCTTGTTTCTTTTAAGCTTCGATCTTTGAGCCTTAGTAGTGGTGCTTACTCCTGTAGAAGGCAACACGAGAATATTAGAAGCTAGTTTTGATTTTGCCTTATCTTTGGTGACTAATGTTTGAGATGGTTTAGTCCTATGGCCCTTGTTAAGTGGTGTGACGGTGATGAGGTTCCTTTTGATTGCACTAGAGGACGAAGCTGATATAGTGCCTGCGTTATCCATAACATTCTTACCTTTTAGAGTATGAAGTGTTTCCTTTAACTCAGCCAAAGCCAAATTTTTATCACAAATTTGTTCCCTCAAATCAGATATTTCCACCGACTTTCGATTCAAGTTTTCAATCAATGATTGATTCTATGCAGTGGTATTAGCACATGCGGGCTTTATTGAATCGAAGAGTTGTGTATTTTTCTGTTTTAACTTATCAACTTTGGACAAAATCTTGGAAACTCGATTATCTAGATCAAGTTTAAAATTCTCAGCAGCCTCAAGTACGTTTACACAGTTAATCTCCTTAGATTTCTCTATGTCTATCGGCAATGATTTAGCAACCTCGTCACTTGGCTGACATTGTTTTTATTGTTAATTCAATCGAAAATTCTTTTGAAAATTTGCATCATAGATATTAACACCTTCGAATGACATTTCAAAGATTTCTTGAATAAATTGTTGCTTGCATTCAAGAGAAATACAATGTGTTTGAATCTCATCAAAACGTTTTGAAAGCAAAGAATACGAATCTTGAAGCTTTAAAATTCAGCGTCAGATTTGTGACAAGTACCATCTACCATATTATCCAATGTAACACCCCAATTTGATAAGTGGACCGTTACACGTAATTATGACGTGTCATTAAAGCATGCAAGGTAATATGTAGTAAAACATACATGACCATAGGGAAAACCGGAATCAAACATCGGTTCCAAAACATAAGCCTAAACATAATAAATCAAATGAAATGAATGAAAGACTAAACAAGCATAAGTATATGAAGGAAAAAGGAGAAGAAGTCTATGGCAGCTTCCATCCTATGCATGTCCTCCAAATGCTCGAGTCTGTCCTTGGGTACCTGCCATTTTGGGACATGGAAAGGAAAGTAACGGCTGAGCATAATGCTTAGTGCACGGATATACAAACATGGAATGAATAATATAAGCATGTAAAACATATAGCAGCAAAATTGATTAAGTCCTGGAAAACCTGACATAACTTAGTAAAACTGGTTTTATAGTTTGAAAAACCTTATGTTTATCTTATAAAAACTGTTTAACATATTTACCATTAGCCAATATAGGTCATGAAATATCAACGTGCATGAATACTTGGAGGGGTGACCTCGTCATGCAATTAGAGGGGCTGCCTCTAATTAATATAACTGTTTGGGTAGGAGGGATCAGCTCCTTGTGAAGGATGCAAGGCACACACCACATTCACCTAAATAATCTGCTGAAAACATGTAAACTAGGATGCACCCATACGCCCCAGCGGATAATAATAATATGGCCAAAAGCTGAAGGGACGCCACGAGCTATCACTCCATCGTGGTGGAGTCATAACACTTGTGCCTCCAGTGTTATGGTTATGGTACCTCCATAACTAGGTGAAACTGGTCATGCATGTATATGGCTTTAGGTATCTAATTAACATAAGCAATTCAAAAACATATAAAACATATACTGGGGAAAACAGTTGGCTACATACGGGGAATCCTAATAAGGAAGAACGTCCATACTGAAAGGACGGAAAATCCGTACCTTGTGTCCAGTGAACGAAGAAGACGAACGGAAGAGAGTCCTACTTCGGTATCACTAATGCTACATAAATACTATACGTGTATAAGTATTCTGATTACTGAGTACGTAACGGGTTTTATATCATGTCTTAGCTTGTTTTATTTGTTCATGTCATGTTTTACTGATTTTAGCTTTATACTGTGTTTATCATGTATTCTGTCTATTCTGATTAAGTACTACTTGTATTCCTTGTATTATTATACTTGTTGTTTAATAATAAGTAACTTTCTAAAAATAGCAGGTTTGTTAAAATAAAAAGTTTCCAAAAATAGAAAGTTTCTAAAAATAGATTAACTGCTAAAAATAGATAAGTGTCTAAAAATAGAAAGTTTCCAAAAATAATGAGTTTCCATAAATAATAAGTTTCCATATTTAGAATTAAGCGGGATTAATAAGCTAAATAATATAAGCTTAGTTTTACTGATAAATATTCTAAGTCATGTGATATATAGTATAGTTTATTAATTATTACATGTAAATTAAATAAACTATATGTTATATGATTTAATTAAATATAAGCATAATTTAATTAAGTTAAAGTGTATAAAATACTTAGGTTAAAACATTATTAATATTGTATTAATATAAGCTAAGTCATGGTTATTAATTAATTATATTTCATGCTTAATAATTAATCAATACTATAGTGTAAACTAAATAATTAAATACTTAGGTTAAAATCATGTATTATTAATAATAATAATAAACCTAAGTCCATGTTTTAATTAAATTAATTATATATCATGCAAAATTAATTTAATTAACTTGTAAAATTATATACTTGTAAAATTAAATAAACTTGTAAAAATAATCATGGATCGAACCGTGTGTTATTAATTTATTAAAACGTGTCGCGAACCGAACCCGTGAAAACCATGAACCAAACACCCCTAAAAACAGTGGCAAACCGGCGTGAACCGGTTGCCCCTGTTTGTGTAAAGATGCCACCGGCTGAAGCCGGTGGTTCCTTTCTCTCGGCTAGCCGCTGACCACCAGGTTCCCACCGGCAGTAGCCGATGGTTCCCCCTGTCTGCCTACGGTTCCCCCTGCTTTCCTAAAATAGCCACCTGCTTAAGCCGATGGTTGGGGTTGTGTTGCTGCCGAGACCAAACCAACCACAAGACACCCCCGACGCACGTCAGGGTGTCTTGTCCCTGTTGTAGACCGAGCTAAACACCACCAAGACCTAGGTCTTGGTTGGTGGTGAGAACCAAAGTGACATCGAGAGTCTTGGGACTCTCGGTTCGTGTGGCGGCCGGAACCAACAAACCTGAAAACACCCTAATTAAATTGTACACCATGATTTTACATGTTTTAGTTCATGTTTTAATTAACTCCATGTTCATATATTCATAAAAGCATAAAAAGTAATTAAAAGAATGGTTTTCAGATTACCCAAAACACGTGGAATGGATAAATCTTGATCTCACGAACACATTCCTAATCAATAATTAAAATCAAACCCCGTCCTTCTTTTGGCTTGCTGCCGACGGCATAATCAGAACATCACGTTCTCCTTTAGGGTGCTGTTGGCGGCATAATCAGAACATCATGTTCTCCTTTTGGGTGCTCCTGGCGGTATATAGAGAACATCACGTTCTCCTTTTGGGTGCTACTGGCGGCATAAACAGAAGTGGCGGCCATCATAGGGTTTGCTAGGGTTTTTATTTTTTTGTGAAATCTTGAATAATGAAAAGATACTTTCCCTTTTTTGTGTATTTGGTAAAATCACATGGGCTTGGACCTTTTTGGTTCTTGTGTCCGCGGGTATGTGGGGCCCACAAGGGAAACTGTTGATCCCTTTGGTTGGATCTATATTCTTTTAAGAATTAGTATAATAGTTTGTAATCAAACTAAAAACACTTTGAGCACTCTTACTAACACTAAATAGTTATGCGGAATCTAACTTATAAAGCACAGAAGAACATAATTACTTTTAACTATTCGATTCTCTTATTAATCGACTTGAATGAGGTACATGAAAGACGTTGTACCTATGTTCCTTTTATAGAGTAAGGAACCCTAGAAACCATAGAATATTCTATAAAGATAACTATATCACAGACGATATATTATCAATATTCTAACTATTAAAGTATATCACATAAGATATACTCTAACTATAACTATGACATATCTTATACAAAGATATATTCGTCCTAATCATAGCAGTACTTACTTTATAAGTAGCAGTACTTACTATGTACCGCGTTAATACTAACGGTAGTTACATAACACTGACAGTACTTAAAATACACTAACGGTACTTGACACTTAACAAATAATTCCCAACAATCCTCCCCTAAACAAGAAATGATAACTTGTTGTCTTCTTGTTTCTCTTGTACTGGATGTATTCAACTACATGTCTTCAGTCTTTCCTTCATCCTTGGATTGAACTTGGTAATTTGTATTTGTATCCAACTGAATGTAGCCAAAGACTTCAAATGTAGATCTTCTTCTGATAAGATAATCTTCAAACATCATGCGTATCATCTTTGTCTTCAAACTATGATCTTCTTGTGTCTTCTAAACATTCACTTATCTTTGCAGCATCAGTTATTGTCTTCTTGAGTTTAGTCTTTGAACTCTTAATCATGAACCTTTGTCTTGATTTGATGAGACAAAACCTTCTAACTCTTTTTTCTTAAATACTTCTTTGCTTGCAATCTTCATACCTGAAATAAAACAGTTAACAACAAAAACCAATCTGTATTGGCTTCATGATTTTTAGCAAATCACCAGCTATCAGCGGATTTGATAAATTCTTTACCAGTTAGCCGTACACTCTAGAATACCCAGTACTTTATTCATAAAGAATAAGGTGTAATGAAAACCTTACAATTTTTGGTAAATTGTCAACCATCAACGGATTTGATGAAGTCTTTACCTAGTACCGTTTGTCTAGGACTAGCCAACTCTTTGTCTCGAAACAAGGTGAGTTAGAACCATATAGTTTTTAGCAAACTATAAGCTTTCATCGGATTTTATAAGTCTTTACCACAAACCGTTTGCTTATGGACTAGCCAGTTCTTATGTGTGTTATACATGGTGAACTGAGAACCATTTGTGAAGTGTGACTGAAAGTCAAACACTTAAGGCTCTTTCTCAACTTCTTTCTCATCTTTCAAATCCTTGATTTGTTGTTTAACCATTCTGATAAACTTCAAAGCATCAAAAGATTCTTCTGTAACTTCCAATTGTTGTTCTAACATCCTTTCCAACAATTTTCTTTTGAAAGGGTAAGTTTTCTCTTGCAGCATATAGTATGTAACATCATCTACATCTAAAATACGCAATCCACATGACCTATAATATCTCCAGTAACTAGGAACCTGATTCTCTAATTCTTTCAACATTTCTTGATCACAATTATGTGGCTCATGCATAAAGAGAAATTCCCAGTATAATAGTGATACTTCAGTTTTACCTGCACTGGCTTCTTGAACTAACCTGGAAAGATCTTGAATATCTTGTCTGTCAAGAATGTGAAGAATATCCTCCAAAATTCTTAATATCCTTGTTGTGCCATCAGTTCTCTAAATTCCATGAGCTTCAAGTCCTTCAGACATAAGGGTAAATCCATTTAGAAATGGATGCTATCTTTCCAAAATTCTTTGTATCAATACACTGATCTTCAAATTTTACAATCTTCAAGTACTTCTTCAAGCTCTCATCATCATCACTATCCTCTACTGTTGATTTAGCCCTCTTGGATTTCTTCTTTGTCTTTGTTGACCTTTTCCTTTTAACACCCTTGGAAATTCCCTCAAGTTCTGTTGAACCCTCTTCCAAGTTTGTATGTACCGTCTCCTCAGTATGTACTGTTGTATGTACTATTGACTGTGTATGTACTGCTTGTATATTTTCAGTCTGAGCAATATCTTGAGTTTCAACTCATGTATTCATTCTTTGAGTAGTCTCTTCCTCCCTTGAACTTACCTTCTCCTTTTTATTCTTCCTCACATAAGTGGTCTTGATAGGTGGAGATGTGTTTGTAGGTTCAGCAGTACTTGGCTCGATTCTAGGAGTACTACCAAATTGCCTTTGTTGTTGCAGAAGTCTCTTAAACTCTTCAACCGCTTTTCTATCTGCTTCAGATCCAATCTCAACAAAATTCAATTAAGTTCTCTTATTTTGCTCATACAAAGTCTTGATTTCTTCAAAATTCTTCTTGACCAGTTGAATATGAGTAAAACCCTTAACTTTCTTAAGAAAATTCATCATCTGATTTTTAATCTGCATAGTAGTTGGAGGCTTAATCTTTTCTTTTCTTCTCTTTTCAGCAAAGAATCTTTGTTGCTCCCTTACCAGATCATCAATCAATTTTGATTTCTCTTCTTCATCATATGCATCTCTCTTCAGCTATCAATGAGTCTGCAAGAAGCTCACTTACATGTAATTCAGCTTGAATCCTGTCATACTCTTGTATGTTCCATTCTTGCTGTATTCTTTTAGCTTCTAGCAAGTTTTGCTTTGCTGCAAGTTCTTCCTGTAATTCATTTTCACGAATTTGTGCTTGCATTCTATAAGAAAATTCCTTATCATGGTCTATTTGATTAAATCTGTACATGACTTTGTTTATATCATTATTTGAATCACTTTCATCTTCACACTCTGACAATAAATGCTTCTTCCCCTTATCCTTTGGATCAATCTTAGGTAGCTTCTTCTTCAGCTTGGTAGATCTTTCCTCATTAGCTTGCTGTTGAATAAATATACCTTTAGTTTGGTGTGAAGCTTGAACTTTCTTACCTTGAATTTGATTCTTTTTGGCAAGAACTTCTTGTTGTGTCTTTTTCTCTGCCTCTGCTTGTTAGTCTTCTTAACTAAATTCTTCTTTCTTAAATCAAGCAGCAATTGGGCTAAAGTCTCATCTCCTTCAAAAGGAGTTTGACTTTCTAGTGAAGGATGATCACCAGCGGTACTTGCAATCGGCTTAGTTGGCTTAGCAGTACTTGGGTCTTCAACAATGTCAGCAATACTTGCAGTCGGCTTAGTTTTCTCTTAGCAGTACTTGGATCTTCAACAATGTTGATTTCACCAGTATTAGACACACTTGTTTCTTCAATCACTTGTGTATCCCCATTTACTCTTTCTTCCATAGAAGCCATCATTTCATCTTGCACCTCTTCAGTCTTGTCTGATTCATTGCTCATTCTTGATCTAGACAGTACTTGCAAAGTCTGTTTCCTTTGAAACCATACTTGTCTTTGTGTTGATGGAGTTGAATATACAGGAAACTGAATATTAATTTCCTCCAACTTCTCATAAAAAGCACTCCAATTTGTTTGAAGTGGTGATTGAGGTGGTGGTGTTGGCTGAGTTACCAAAATTTCTTCAACTTGTTGCTCCTCATGAGTAGGCTGTGGTTCTTCATGCTGAATCTCCATATTTGAAGGTCCATCCACACCAGTCTCTAAACCAGTTCCTGCTTAATAAGTCCCCATGACATCTTCATTCAATTCAAAATTGATGTCATTTCCAGAGATCCTTGTCTGATTATCAGAAGAAGGTGGTTGTCCTTCATAATTCCTCCTTTGTTTGGTTGCATTCAGTTGCCTTTTCTTGTGGTTCCTGAATCTTTGCTTCTTGATTGCAGATTTCTGAATAGATCTATGTTGCCTCATCCAAGGTGACACTTTGTTCCTTAATTTGATTAGGCTAGCTTCCAATTCAGCAATTTTCTTGTCTTGAACAAGCTTTTCTTTCTTCAACACCTGTACCTGTTGGGACAAACTTGTACACAAAGCAGTTAAATTTGCAACATCCACCACCTCTGGTGCTTGTGCTTGTGGTGAACCACTAGCAGCAATAGAAGCAGCAGGTGTGTGGATCATCTCATCAGTGTTTGGTGAAACACCAACATTGTGAGAAGAAGATTGTGAATCTTCTAGGGAATGGGAACTCTGGTGAGAAGAAGTTTGCTGAGGAGCACTAGCATTGCTAGGTTCCTCACCTTCTTGATTGGCAGGTTGGGCTAACATATGAGCAAACAATGGTGTTACTATTCCTGTAAAGGCATTGCCTTGTTTGGTCAAGAAAGAGAAAGTTCTCTTTGTGAATGTAGGAACATCCCATGTATCATTTAACTCTGGTAAGTTAGGTATTTGGTCACTAACTAAAGTCTGAATGAATCTTACATTAAAAACTCCTTAGTCCCTTCCAAATTCCTAGTCATGCCTTCAAAAATTAATTTTGAAAAATTAAAAACCCTGTTATTTGCTAGACAAACACCAGCTGATGCCAATGCATCAAGAATTTGATCAAAAGATGTACTTTTAGAACTTAAACAGTGAATAATAGCATGAAAAAGCAATTTCCATTGAGGTGAAAATAAATCTTTAAAGAAAGTAAGACTTTCCCTACCACCTCCATAGCCCATGGTTGTAAGGCCATCATGAATCTCTGTATTGTTAAGCATACTAAGTTCATTTTCATCATTTAATCTCAAACCTGCTCGTAGCAGTACCTCAGTTACATATATGTTTCTATGATTCACCGTAGCCTTAATGCAAGGTTGATCAAACCGAGTACCTAATACATCAGTATTCCAAAATTGTTCAACAATGGAAATGGAGACAACTGGACTTACAGTGAGTGCAAAGCGAACATGACTTCGAGATAGGAAACCAAGCATCTCATGGAAACCCAGAGAGTCATCATTCGTAGCAAGATTCGCAACCAAATTATGCTTAGAGATTACTTGTAAAGCAGCCATTAGTATTTTTGATGATCGAAAAATTAGAGAGAAGGTTATAGAATCAAGAGATAAAAATAAAAGATTAGGAGAATCACTTGTGTAATTGGAGTAAGTATTTAAGTAAATAACAAACCCAAGCGCGAAGAAACTGCCAAATTTATAAAAGAGATCCTTAACGGTACAACGGACATGTAGCGGTACATGGAACAGAACCGGTACTTGAATTTGTGCTAGCGGTACTTGGAGTGACGATGGTACCCACAATATTGACCAGTTCATGCTTTACACTAACAATGTAACCTCTTTTATCTTTTTCTATTAACCTGCAATTTCATCAAAAACACAAAACATAGACTAAATAATAAAAATTATAAAAATTTGTACAGCTATTACCTCCCCTCAACATATGCAGCATGTTATTGGTTGAGCATACCAATGTGTGTCACCAAGAATTCGAATCTCTTTGCATCAAATGCCTTGGTCAACAAATCAGCTACATTGTTGTCTGTATGAATCTTCAAGACTTGAATAAGGTTTTTGTCATAAGCATCTCTTATAAAGTGATGTCTTATTTCAATGCTTGGTCTTGGAGTGAAATACTGGATTCTTGACAATGCATATAGTACTTTCATTATCAATGTAAATCTTGGTGTTCATGAAGTTAAACTTATAGTCCAACAAATGATTTTGAATCCAAAGTACTTGTCCACAGCAATGAGCAGCAGCTACATATTCAGCTTTAGTTGTAGAAGTAGCAACAATGGTTTGCTTCTTACACTACCATGATATGAGTCTTCTACCTAGGAATTGACAACCTCCTGTTATGGATTTCCTATCATGATTAGCTCCAGCATAATCACTATCTGAGTAAGCTTCCAATTCAAAGGTGGAATCTCTAGGATACCATAATCCTAAATTGGGTTGACTTTTAAATTATTTAAAAATCTTCTTCACAGCATGTAGATGTGACACCTTTGGATGAACTTGGAACCTTGAACAGGCACACACAGCAAACATTATATTTGGCCTTGAAGCAGTAAGATACATCAATGAAGCAATCATTGATCTGTATAGATGAATGTCAACATCTTCTCCATGTTCATCTTTTGATAAAGACTTCTTGGCTTCAAAAGGTGTGCTTGTACTCCTTCTATCCATACATGAAAATTTCTTCAAGATTTCAACAACATATTTATCTTGACTGATAAATATTCCATCTTTCCTTTGTTTGACTTGTAGTCCCTAAAAGAAAGTTAGTTCTCCCATAGAACTCATTTGAAATCTTCCTTTCATCAAAGCTTCAAACTCTTCACACCGTGTCTTCTTGGTAGAACCAAAATGATGTCATCAACATAAAATTGAACTAGAATGATGTCCTTAGCCTTCTTCTTGATGAACATAGTTTTGTCAATGGTTCCTCTTCTATATCCATGTTCTAGCAGAAAATTGGATAAGGTTGCATACCAGGCTCTTGGAGCTTGATGCGAACCATAAAGTGCTTTGATAACCTTATAGACTCTATTGGGGAATTTAGGATCTACAAAACCTGGAGGTTGTGAGACATATACCTCCTCTGAAATAGTACCATATAGAAAGGCACTTTTCACATCCATTTGATAGACTATAAATCCCATATATGATGCAAAGGCCAAAAATAACCTAATGGCTTCTATACTTGCCACTGGTGCAAAAAACTCATCATATTCTATCCCTTCTTCCTGTCTATAGCCTTGAGTAACAAGTCTTGCCTTGTTCCTCACAACAACGCCTCTTTCATCCTTCTTGTTCCTGAAGACCCATCTAGTACAAATTACTCTTTTACCTGAGGGAAGATCCACAAGAATCCAAACTTTTTGTAGCTCAAATTGTGTTAATTCTTCTTGCATAGCATCTACCCAACTTTCTTCATCAAGAGCCTGAGAAATGTTTTTGGGCTCTAGTTGAGATAAGAAACAAGCAAACAAACAATGCTGAGTATCTTTATGATTTGTTCTCTGCTGTTGTTTGAAATAACTCACAAGTGCATGAGTTTCAATATTGGTTTGAAGTTGTCTTCTGGGTTGTACAGCAGATTTGGGATCTCCAATAATCTGTGTAGTAGGATGGTTGTTGTTGATTGTATAAGTGGGAATAGAACTGGCTGGAATTTCTATTTCCAAATTGTTGAAATCAGTTACTGCACCCTGCTCATCATAGGAAGCTTTGGAGAAGATTCCTTCAGCTGGACTAGCATATAAGTCTTCATCGTCCATGGCTTGTAAAATCTCTTCTAGTGAGTCAACAGATTTGGCAGATTTTGACTTAGCAGTACTTGCAGATGAAGTACCGCAAGGTGTAGTATGTACTGTTGAGTGTTTTGACTCAAAAGATTCTTCTCCTGAATGCTTATTAGCAGATGTAGCATTCTTTTCTTGATCTTGAAGCCTCTGAAGCTCATGGGAGGCTTGATCATCATTTGATGGCATGGTTTGCTTCTTGGGAGTTGCAGACATGGGAGTAACAGTAGGCATGTTGGGCACATAGATATTAACATCATCATCTGATGAAGAAACATCTTCTTGAGTACCTGCATTAGTTGCACTTGACTCCTCACCTACATTGTTTGTTTGACAATCCTTTTGCAAAGAATAGTAATCCATGGAGTTAGTTAGATAATCTAAATCAAACATCCAAACATAACCTATTCCTGGGACATTGGGTTTATTTTCTAAGAAATTAACATGAGCATTTTCTTCAACCTTCTTAGTTGCCAAATTATAAACCCTATATGCTTTACTTTGCACAGAATATCCTACAAGATATCCTAGATCAGACTTTCCATCAAACTTTCCCAAATAAACAAGAGTATTTAGTATAGACACATGACACACAAAAGGTCTTAAATGACTTATGTTAGGCTTTACATCAGTCAAGAGTTCATAAGGTTTTTTGTTTTGAGGCTTGGTTACTAGGACTCGATTTAACACATAACATGCAGTATTGACTGCTTCTGCCTAAAAGGTATTTGGCAAAAGTGAATCAGCCAGCATAGTTCTAGCAGCCTCAATCAGTGTCCTATTTTTCCTTTCAGCTACTCCATTTTGTTGTGGAGTTCTAGGATTACTAAGTTGTCTCATAATTCCTTTAGACCTACAGAATTCATCAAATTCAGCATTCTTAAATTATGTCCCATTATCAGTCCTAATGATTAAAACCTGTTTAGTGAACTGCTTTTCAACTAAAATGATAAAATCCTTAAGTAATTCACTTGTTTCACTTTTAAGAGCTAAAAAGAAAACCCAACTGAATCTACTATAATCATCAATTATGACTAGACAAAAGGTCTTATGACTAATGCTTCTGATAGAAACTGGACCAAACAAATCCATATGCAAAAGCTGCAAAGGTTTTGTCACAGTGTTAACAATCTTGGTCTTACAAGAGGCTCTATGTTGTTTACCTTTTTGACAGGCAGCACATGTGAAATCATTTTGAAAAGATTTGTTAGGTAGACCTCTAACAAAATTCCTATTCACCAATCTATTAAGATTCTTGAAATTCACATGACCTAACCTTCTACGCCACAAATTTGACTCATCTAAAGAAGCCTTAGCTATCAAACATGTAATACCACCTGTTGGAGTAATAGTATGAAGATTAAAGGTGTACATATTTTCTTGCCTGGGTACTTTAAGCAGTATTTGAGATTCCTTAGGCATCTCAAAGTCTTTAGACAACACCAAGCAGTCTTTGTCTGTGAATAGCACCTTGTTCTTCTTATCACACATTTGTGATACAGAAAAGAGATTGAACTCATTCAATTCTTTTACAAAGAACACATCTTCAAATTCCAACTTTCTTGTGTTGATTTTCCCTTTGCTAGTGATTCTACCTTTGCTACCTCCAAAGGCTACTGGACCTCCTCTGAATTCTTCAAATTCAGCAAGAAAATCTTTGTTTCCTGTCATGTGTCTTGAGCATCCACTATCTACTATACCTTTATCTTTTAATTCATCAATTAGATACCCCTACACATAAATGAAACTCACTAGTTTTTAACAGGGACCCAAGCCACATTTGGCTCGGATCTTGTGGGACCTACACATTTAAGAGTTTGTACTGAAGCATTCCCAGTAATGCTACTTTTGCTCTTATACTTCATGGTTTCATTTATGTAGTCAAAGTCATAGGGTGACTCTATGTGCTCAGACTTCTTTGACTTAAGTACTGCTTTAGCGGTACTTGCTTTAACACATGACTTATCTATTTTAGGAACCCACATTTGCACTGGTTTGTTTTTATCCTTACTTCTAGGTGTTTTAACTTTTTGAAAAACTTTCTTAGAAGTCTTGGAGAACTTTGGTTTTACAAACTTTAAACCAACAGTACTTAAGTTTGGTCTAGCAGTACTTGCAGGTCTAGACTTGCTGGTACTTGCTTTACCAGACTTTAAAGGTACTAGACCTTGTTTCATAAGTACTGCCCTAGGAACAAAACTTTCTATAGAGTTATTTTTAATCTGTTTAACTACCCTTGTGTGATCAAACTTAGGTTTGTCATTTTTATGTTTCTGATTCCTATAAACCTGTGCATTTTTCCCATTACTATTTTTTATGACCCTTTGTGTAGTCTTTTGTTTTACAATTTTATCTTCATGTAATGTACAATCTTTGATAAAATGATTTAGACTACCACAAACATAACATCCTTTTCTTCTTAAAGAAGACCCAAAAGGTTGTTTTGACTTTACTTTTTCAAAACCTAGCCCATCCCTTTTGGCTTTATTATGTTTTACATTGTTTTCCAATATCTTGCTAGGAATTTTTACCTACTTGGGAGTAGAACTAGTCTTAGATTCCTCAGAAACAAAGTTGTTCATTAAAGGTGGATAAACAATATTTTTGGTCACAACAGTCTTTTCTTGGGACAAAGTACTAGAGTTTAAGGTATTTTTAACCTTTGTTTCTTCTAACTCTATACTTGTATCATTACAAGGGGGCATGAAAATTCCTGATAGTGGTGGAGGAACTGCCTTCATTCCTTCAGCATATCTATCATTTTCAGGTGTATCATCTACCTCACTAGAACTATCAAAAATCCCTTTTGATAAGTCCTTGTCAGTTAAAGTTATCCCAGGTTGGTTCTCAATATATCTGTCACACCCCACCATGGCGGAATATGGGGTGCGACGTATGGATATCATCACAACATGGTGTGTCTATAGAGATAACTAAATGAAATAAGAAATGTCATAAAATGGTGACACAAAAGTCATGACAATATCTCAAAAATGCAAGAGTCTAGGTAAGTAGGTAACAGTCCTACCACTTACCCACGACAAACAAATAACACTAACAAACAACATATAGGTTCATAGTGTCACTATTAAAAACACATGAAAATAAACTAAGAAGGAACGGGGATCTCCTTCTATATGCAATCCTAAGGCATCCAAGTCTAGCCACTTCTATCCTCAAGCTTAACCACATTCTCACCTGAAAGAGACACTAAAACACGTCAACATAAAGTTGGTGAGAGTTATAGGTTTAGACTCCAACGCCAAAACAAACCATAAGCTGTGAGTAACAACCAAAAGTTAAAAACATATGGACAATGTGATACTAATATGCATTAACAAACTAACATTCAAGATTTAACTAATCAAACCAAAACTCAGGCTCCCAGCCATAACAAACACCATACTCCTATAGGCATCCAAACACCTATGAACCAAATCCCAATCCAAGGCTTCCAGCCTTACCAAACACCATGGTCCCATAGATGCTCACACATCTATGTACCTCCCCAAGGCCTCGCCTTGTCAACAACCCCTTGGTACCAAGTCAAAACATAAACAATCAAGGATCAACTAGCAGTTAATCATATAAGTATGCACACATAAGTCCATTACCAACGCCAAACATTCACAGCATAATTTATAAATAACAACACAGTGTCTCTTCCATCCCATCTGGAAGTCATAAACATTAGTAAACATGGGACAATGAAACTCACCTGATTGAGCTTCTCCAAAAGTCCGCGCACTAGCAAAAAGCTAACAAACCAAAAACACATAATCAAAACATGAACCAATCACTAAGATGGCTCATCAACCTATGATGGACATCTAGCCTTCTCCCATATATGACCCTAATTTATATGCTCTAAACACCCCATTACCCTTCCCTAACAAGTCCTTAACTTGGTTAAGTTTGATAACTATCCCGTTCATATTTTACACAAAACAGTCCCAACTTTTAGGTCTCCAAACTATAAGTCAAACGACCACCTAAACATAGCCATGATCTCTGTAAAGGAAATATTTATTCCCTCACATATGTTAGCTAACACCTCCCATTTGCCCCAACCTTAAAGCTACTGTTAAGTCCCCGATATACATATATATACTTTTTTTCTATCCAGATTATACTGATTTTAAACATACAAAAAGTTTATTATGACTAGGGGGTCTTGCCCTAACCCACAATCTTTTCCCCAATGCAGATACTTCCTATAATATATAAACCATCTCCCATGTTCGTTTGAAAGTCCCAATGCAACCCTAAGTACCCCAAACAATCCAAAACTTAAAAAGAAAACAGGCTGATTTCAAAACTGTTTTGACCTCCGACTGTTGTAACCTGTTTTTAACCCACTTCCCGACCTCCAAATTAGTTCTAGTTTCTTGCATTTGAAAGACACTTCAATTACCTTTTCAGGGATACTTGGATCGCAAAATAAGAGTTTGTATAACTCCCTATATGTTCAAAACAATTGACCCTAAATTCGGCCTAGTTTTTTTAAAACCGGTTTAATTAAATTAACCTCATTAATTACCCATAACCCCGCAAATTACAAGCCCTAAACCATCCAATCATTATGAAATAATTAAAATACAGATTTTCTTTTAAACCCTAACCTAAATCCATCATAAGAAGATTAAAGAAAACATTAAAATAATTTAATTTAAAAGGGTTATGAAGGTTTTACCTTTAGATTAATGGAAGATGAAAAAAAAACAATGAAAACCCTAAAACACTCTATAAGCCGTCGACTTCAAGACTACAGAGGAAAGAAATTCTGATTTTTTTGTTGTGAATAAATAATATATAGGGTGTGATAACCCATTCCTAGCCCAACCCAAAAACCCCTTTCCTTTTTCTCTTTTTTTTCCTTTTTTTCTTTCTTTTCTTGAGTCCAAACCGACTAACACCCCCCTTATTTCGTTTTTTTAATTTTATTATTAATTAATATATTATTAATATTACCATAATTTTTCTTAATTTATTTGAGCACCTAAAGCCTCCAAAACCTCAAAACCGTAAAACTAGTCAAATTCACGCGTTTTACCGTAAAAGACGTAAAATATACACTTTTAAAAAAAAACTCAAATTTTGAAATAAGCTTTATAACTAAGTCCTAAATGAATTATAACCATCCCGAAAAATATCCATATGACTAATTACCTCATCCGAGACCTCTAAATGCTAAATCGTAAATCCTATAAAAATACAACTTACTACAATACTTATACGTATACGTAAACACTAGAATTTAACAACATTTCATTCCATAGTCACTAATTGTGAGCTCATGAACATGAAATAACCTTTCCTCGATTTACATATGAGTACTTTATACCCATATACGATAACCACACCAACCTCGTTCACACAAAATAAACACGTAAAGACACGTGACTAGCACAAAATAAAACTAAGTGACGAACCTCAAAACCAGGGTTGTCACATCACTCCCTCCTAATAGAAATCTCGTCCCGAGATTTACTCCTTAGGATGAACCACACAAACAACAATCACATGAGGATATTTGTTCTAAACGAACTCCTCTCATTTCCATGTGAACTTTAGTTCGAGTTCCAAAATACCACATATACAAACCAAAAACAATTAAACTCATTGCCAAACTCTTGACTCACAGTCAATAAATCTCACAAATGACTCTTTGATAAAACAAAGACTCTTATTGACACAAGTCCCGAATAACCGTACATGCAAAATGCATTCTCAAACAACCTTTACCAATCTCAATACATGAAATGTATCATGTATACAACTCATTTTCCCCAGGTAATTCTATGCTCATAAGCTAATGGTCCGATCTTTCCAAAGATCATAAATGAACCTACAAAAACTCTACATCAACTCTTCCATTTTACCAAAACATACCACCCGTAACTATGGGTGAAACTTCATACATAACTCTGTCAATAACTCTAGTGATTTCCTCCTTTTTTATATAGCATCCCTTGTTGCTCTCATCCTTTCCACAAACACCATTACCACATTAGTAGCCTCTTTTACCAATTCTAGTCCACAATGGGGACAACTCAACCTATCCTTTCATATAGTGCCTCAAATGGCATTTATCGACTTCTAGTATGATAACCATCATTATATGAAAACTCAGCCATCGCTAATGAGTTTCCTAACTCCCTCTAAATCAATCACTCATGCCCTCAGTGTAACTCCTAAGGTTGTATAAATATCTCACTTGCCTATCCTTTTCCCAGTTAGTTGGATATACTCATATCCAATCATGTTCATCAACTCCCTTCAGTCCGTACCCCAAGCTACTTAAAAATTCCAATTTCCTTACAAAGTGACCTATGACGGTCTTTCACATATCCATTAGTTCTTCCAATCCAAATCATCTTATGATCAATACACATCATCAAAAGGAAGGTTAACTCAGTTAGACCAAACCCTTCATCCCTATGGCACATCACACCTATAACTCCTCATCCATTCGATTATCGATACTAAGCCTCCCAAACAATCAGTATAGGTCAGTGCCATTTCCCTTTCTACACTCCGACATTATTAGCCTGCGTTGTGCTTTATTCTACTCATTAAGCTCTACCAAAGTTTTACCTCTGGTTCCTATCTCGACCTATTTCATTCATGCTTCGCTTCTATACACACTTCCTTCTTCCTCCTCAACTCATACCATACATCACGATGTGATGCTTCCCATCGTTTCTTCCCTTGCCATAATCCTTCATAAGGCATTCCATACATATTAGGTTAACTTTTACACAAAACCTCCTATTCCATCGCATCTGTACGCAATCCTTCCAACTTCTCAACTATGTGACTTCCCGTTCCTCTTGAATTATGAGATGAATTAGTCAGTTTATCGACTATCACCCAACTCTCGTCGTACTTATTCCTCCACCCCATTATGTATCCCTTTCACCAATTGCGTCCTTACATCGCTCTTTCTAAGTTACTCCTATCTACGTAGAAAGTATAGTTTACGTCCCTTTTGTCTATACGATTGTCCAAGCCACGCAACATACACGTTGACGCGTTCTCTGCTTTAGACAACTCAACTCTTGCAACTTATGTCCTTTATCCAAACCGCCCTAATACGTCATCCCTATAGTTCAAGTTCCTCTCATCTTCACCTCATCCTTCTTATTCCATGTCTCATCGACCATGCTTGCATTTCCCAGATGGTACTTGGCCTTGCAATTTTCTTTCATCAATTAACTCCACCCATCACCTTTGCCAACTGTTCAACCAATATGATTGAATATGTGTTGGAGACGTTCATGATCCGTATATATCATTCTTCACGTCTCGTACACCAAATGCCTCTAGCATTCTAGGCAGATATAACAGTCCAGCTCCACTAACTAAGTCTATCCAGTTCTTCCAAATCTTTAGTTCCTGCAACGTATAAGCGATCGCCTTTCTTTGTCGTCCTCGTATGCGTCCAAATATTTGCTCTGCGTATCGTCATGCTTCGCAAATTCATCCAGTCCTTCCGATAATGCCAAGATCGGCTCATTATCCAATCCACTTCTTCAGCCTCTAAAATGCTTCCTCATCCTTCTTCACTTCGCCCCTTGCTGGTTCCATGATATGCCATCATCTCTAACTACTCATCATGGTAGACTTAATACTAAAACTCACACTTGAAAATCTCACGTATAATTCCACTCCAAAACCAACACATACTTCGCCTCACTCTCCTTCTTAGACTTTGTGTAGATCAAGATGTCGTCGATACTCCTGATGAACACTCATTTATATACGTTCATGCACACTCGCTTCATTGACTCCATGTAATCCGCTAGTGCTTTGGCGAAGCCAAATGCATAACCGTAAACCCAAAGCGTTCATACAACATCCTTAGCAGTTTCAACTATGTCCTCCTTGCACCCTCTCTTAGCGGCAATACAAATAAATTCCTACCTCGTTCTACTTTCAAAATTCTACACGCATCTTAAAGACCGGTACTTCCTCTCATCAAACCACTCAACCTCTTTCTACATCCAATCTACTACTTAGCAACTCAACTTTTATCCGACATTCCTTGCAATTTCTACAGCTCTTGTTTTTAAATCACTCCATCAACGATTTGCCTTGGAAAGGCACTAAATACAACTCCTCTCACCTCCCCTACTTGCTCTATTTATGGTTCTACCTCACAATAATGGGCAAACCTACTAAATTTCAGGAAATTTTCGGAAAACATACATGCCTTACGAACAATATCCCCTTCCAACACTCTCTATGGCACGTTACTTGTGCCAATATCCATACATTTCACAAATCTCTATTCATCTCCCTTGGCACTCCTAATAGACCTCATGACCACATTAGTTCGTCTATGAACCTCTTTCCTCCCCACTAAGGGTATTCCGACCGTTCTCTCATGGTCACCTACTTAAGCGTGTAGGCGCGACCAAGTCTTTCATATGACTACCTCAACGCTCCCGAACAATACGAAACCAAAACTACATCCTGAATCCATCAGATACGATCAACGAATCAAACCCACAGATAACTAACGACATTTCACGTGCACCAATTAAAACAAGTCAAAAACCACGAGACTCAGAAGAAAACTCAAACCCATAACATGTATCAATTCAAAATGACCCATGACAACGAAAAATAATACAAGAAACACCCAATGACAACCAAAACATATTACGCCCCGCGACATATTATTTAAACCGTGCAAAAGACCGACCTTTCCAAAAGAATATATTTTTATTTATTATTTTTTTTTCTTTACTTCCCCACATCTATGTGACTCAAACCATCTACAAACAACCTTCTAGGCGATCTGAAAACTGAACCCAAAGACTAGGTATCCCGTGCACCCCAAATAAAAATATAAACTACTATTCAAAACCCAACCTTGAACCCGACACTTGTACAACAATTCCGACCAGTCCACTGACCTCCCATGACTATACTTTCTGAATATTTGAAAAGTACGTTCCGAGTGCATAATTTTTGGCTTTCGAATCACTCAAAATGCTCTAAAAACGAACAAGTTATGACCAAAACAGTTTTATATTAATGAAAGATAAAATTGTATGCGAAATCTTCATAAACTCAATTTAACCTTGTATTAATAATTATAAATGACGTGAATCGGTTAAACCCAATTATATAAACTATGTAAGTAGAAAGAAATTTTACTTCGCTTTATTTTTAAAAAAGTCTTTTAGAATTTGAAATAAATAAGTGTTGATTAAAATGAAATCTTATGTTACATCTTGTTTCAAACACGACTCCAACACCTTACACTTATTTTACCGAATACAACCAGCTATCTAACCCTGTAATAGATTTCCATGTCCCCCTTTTTCTCAATATATACCGACCAAAAGAAATGTAAGACCCAACACAAAAGATTTCATTATCTCAAAAGAAATCCCAAGTTATTTCAATAGACTTAAAACCAAGAACACCATTTTAAAACGTACACGTGAAATACGAAACTCAAAGAATACGCTACCAGACACACTTCAAAAGATTCAAAACGTCGTTGAAACTCCACCAAACTCGAGCACTAATAAATTGTTTAAACACAAGAGAGCACTAGGTACATTCAAGTTATAATAACTACTGAACGACCGTAAATCATAACATAACATCTATTAGTATATATACATCCGCATATGTATACCTATCGAATCTCCCAAACATACTCGTTATCATACATGTCAAGTCAATGAATCGCTTTATACGCTCGTTTTTCCATACGAGTAATCACCATCTCACCGTGCCACAACAAGGCATAAAGCCCACCTCCAAAACCAAACCATATCGTGTGACCCCATAATCACACAACACAACTATAACCCAAAACATGTAACACAAAAAGAATAATAGCCATATCATAGGCAGCCATTATATAAACCCATATATACGTATACCCAAATTCTACATCTCATCATATCCAAGCATGTACTAACCCTCTTTCATGCAATCGTACTTGAGAACCCATTGAAGTTGTGGTACTTGTATAATTATGTTGGCCACCATACTTATACAATTACCCTTTCCTCAATGCACTCCCTCCTATGATGACACTTATAAGAATTAATACAACATATAACACATAAATCCATCAACTCACCTAAGCACATAACCACATATACCATAAGGTCTAAAACTCCAACTATTAAAATTACATAGTAAAACTCTTGGAATAAAGAAATCCATAGTCTAGCTAAAACAGCATAGACTAAATCCAAAACGAAAACATAATCAGTTATAAGTCATGTCGCCCATAAGAATGGAAACACCTAAAAATCCTTCCTACCCATGTACTCCGAGTAACTCGAACCACCACACGATTCTTAGGGAACATTACTTAAACATCAAAAGAAAAATAACATACCTCATGTACATAAAATAACTCAACAAAAGATAGAAACTACCTTGTACCAAATTATGTACTATAATGTATATTTTAAGCAAAATACAACAATGACTAGCGTGGACGATTATGATTCAACCCGCACTAGTCACAACCCGAAAAGAAAATAACATGGGGCTAAGTATGAACATACTATGGTTTAATTCATACTAGTCAAAACATCGCAATAAATAACATCCAAACACATCAATTATTATAAAATGCACACATAATCCTATGACGCCTATATGCAGGGACACTTAAGCTATAGACTAGGCTACGCGACTAGGAAACCTAATTCTCTATAACCATTGTCTCTGATACCATTCTGTCATACCCCACCATGGCGGAATATGGGGCGCGACGTATGGATATCATCACAACATGGCGTGTCTATATAGATAACTAAATTAAATAAGAAATGTCATAAAATGGTGACAAAAAAGTCATGACAATATCTCAACAATGCAGGAGTCTAGGTAAGTAGGTAACAGTCATACCTCTTACCCACGACAAACAAATAACACTAACAAACAACATATAGGTTCATAGTGTCACTATTCAAAACACATGAAAATAAACTAAGAAGGAACGGGGATCTCCTTCTATATGCAATCCTAAGGCATCCAAGTCTAGCCACTTCTATCCTCAAGCTTAACCACATTCTCACCTGAAAGAGACACTAAAACACGTCAACATAAAGTTGGTGAGAGTCATAGGTTTAGACTCCAACGCCAAAACAAACCATAAGCTGTGAGTAACAACCAAAAGTTAAAAACATATGGACAATGTGATACTAATATGCATTAACAAACTAACATTCAAGATTTAACTAATCAAACCAAAACTCAGGCTCCCAGCCATAACAAACACCATACTCCCATAGGCATCCAAACACCTATGAATCAAATCCCAATCCAAGGCTCCCAGCCTTACCAAACACCATGGTCCCATAGATTCTCACACATCTATGTACCTCCCAAGGCCCAGCCTTGTCAACAACCCCTTGGTACCAAGTCAAAACATAAACAATCAACTAGCAGTTAATCATATAAGTATGCACACTTAAGTCCATTACCAACGCCAAACATTCACAACATAATTTATATATAACAACACAGTGTCTCTTCCATCCCATCTGGAAGTCATAAACATTAGTAAACATGGGACTATGAAACTCACCTGATTGAGCTTCTCCAAAAGTCCGCGCACTAGCAAAAAGCTAACAAACCAAAAACACATAATCAAAACATGAACCAATCACTAAGACGGCTCATCAACCTATGATGGACATCTAGCCTTCTCCCATATATGAACCTAATTTATATGCTCTAAACACCCCATTACCCTTCCCTAACAAGTCCTTAACTTGGTTAAGTTTGATAACTATCCCGTTCATATTTTACACAAAACAGTCCATACTTTTAGGTCTCCAAACTATAAGTCAAACGCCCACCTAAACATACCCATGATCTTTTTAAAGGGAATATTTATGCCCTTACATATGTTAGCTAACACCTCCCATTTGCTCCAACCTTAAAGCTACTGTTAAGGCCCCAATATACATATATATACTTTTGTCTATCCAGATTCTACTGATTTTAAACATACAAAAAGTTTGTTATGATTAGGGGGTCTTACCCTAACCCACAATCTTTTCCCCAATGCAGATACTTCCTATAATATATAAAACATCTCCCATGTCCGTTTGAAAGTCCCAATGCAACCCTAAGTACCCCAAACAATCCAAAACTTAAAAAGAAAATAGGCTGATTTCAAAACTGTTTTGACCTCCGACTGTTGTAACCTGTTTTTGACCCACTTCCCGACCTCCAATTTAATTCTCGTTTCTTGCATTTGAAATCCACTTCAATTATATTTTCAGGGATACTTGGATCGCAAAATAAGAGTTTGTAGAACTCTCTATATGATCAAAACAATTGACCCTAAATTCTGCCCAGTTTTTTTAAAACGGGTTTACTTAAATTAACCTCATTAGTTACCCATAACCCCACCAATTACAAGCCCTAAACCTTCCAATCATTATGAAATCATTAAAATACAGATTTTTTTTAAACACTAACCTAATTCCATCATAAGATGACTAAAGAAAACATTAAAACAATTTAATTGAAAAGGGTTATGAAGGTTTTACCTTTAGATTAATGGAAGATGAAAAAAAATAATGGAAACCCTAAAACACTCTATAAGCCGTCGACTTCAAGACTCCAGGGGAAAGAAATTCTGAACTTTTTGTTGTGAATAAATAATATATAGGGTGTGATAACCCATTCCTAGCCCAACCCAAAAACCCCTTTCCTTTTTCTCTTTTTTCCTTTTTTTTCTTTCTTTTCTTGCGTCCAAACCGACTAACACCCCCCCCCCCCCTTATTTCGTTTTTTTAATTTTATTATTAATTAATATCTTATTAATATTACCTTAATTTTACTTAATTTATTTCAGCTCCTAAAGCCTCCAAAACCTCAAAACCGTAAAACTAGTCAAATTCACGCGTTTTACCGTAAAAGACGTAAAATATACACTTTTATAAAAAATCTCAAACTTTGAAAAAAGCTTTATAACTAAGTCCTAAATGACTTAAAACCATCCCGAAAAATATCCATATGACTAATTACCTCATCCGAGACCTCTAAATGCTAAACCGTAAATCCTATAAAAATACAACTTACTACAATACTTATACGTATACGTAAACACTAGAATTTAACAACATTTCATTCCATAGTCACAAATTGTGAGCTCATGAAAATGAAATAACTGTTCCTCGATTTACATATGAGTACTTTATACCCATATACGATAACCACACCAACCTCGTTCACACAAAATAAGCACGTAAAGACACGTAACTAGCACAAAATAAAACTAAGTGACGAACCTTAAAACCAGGGTTGTCACAATATCCTAGGCCAATGATTAATTACTTCCCTTTCATTACAAAGACTGGCTTTTAAAGCTTCATTTTCTGTTGATATTTTTAACAATTGTCTTTCAAAAGCTTTTTTTTTCCACATCTTTTTCCCTTATTTGAAGAGTCAAAATCCTTATTTTCTCTTCATAGTTTTGTTGAGCCTTTTTGTACAAAACTATATTTTCTTCTAATTTAACAACACCCTATTTAAAAGCTTTTAATTCTACAGTGCATGTGTTAAACTTTTGATACTGTTCCTCTAGTTCTACTTTTAGGCTATTAAATTTAAGAACACATTCTTTAGAACAAGGATGTACCTCAGTATCTGCATGTGAGAAAGCCATTAAACCAAGCTCTTCTTCTTCTTCTTCTTCTGCTCCGTTCACCACTCTATCTACAGTAACCAATGCTTTGGTTCCTTTAGGACTCCTTCTGTTTCCTTTTGGAAAGATTTCAGTTATTCTTGGACTGGTTCTATAGCTGTGCTTGGACTTCTGATTGATATTCACATCTTTGTCTCTAGAGCATTCTCTTGCAAAGTGTCCATTCCTTCCACAGTTATAGCATTCAACTTTGGACTTGTCATATCCTAATGGCTCATTAGGATCAACAGTCATTTTTCTTCCAGTCTTCTTGAAGAACCTATTAGATCTTACTGACACCATAGCAACTTTCCATTTAAGATCCATCTCTTCAACATCAGCATCATCCATTTAGAACAAGTCATTGAGTGTTAATCTTGGCCTGTTGTCTTGTCCAGTGAAGAATGAGAAGGCATCATTGTCACTAAACAATAGTGAAGACCTTCCATGTGGATTTTGAGAGACTATAGGGCTGCCTTCAATACTTTATGGGTAAGTACTGCTTGTAAGTCCTCCAACGGTATTTGTGAAGTATGTACCTCTGCTAGATCTACTAGCGGTATTATGAAAGTAAGTACCGCTGTTCCCATCTGATACAAAAGCCATGTTAGACTTTGAAGTAGTCGTTGTCTTTACTTCAGTGCCTTTCACATCCATCTCATATGCTCTAAGATTGTTGTAGAGATGATCAAAAGGAATTGTTTCCAAATCATCTCTTGTGATGAAGTGCATAGCCATTGCTTTCCACTCTGGTGGAACACTTCTTAAGAATTTTAAATTAGCTTCTTCATTAGGAATTACTTGTCCATAAACTGCCAACTGAATAAGCAACTTACTGAACCTTCCATATCCACCATGTATCCCCTCTATACTGGTAATTGAGAAGTTATCAAATTCTTGCTTAAGAACAATCTTCTTAATCTTCTTAGATTTTTCATTGCCCCCAAATCTAAGTTTTATAGCATCCAACATAGCTTTAGCATCCTTATAATGATGAAAGCTTGGTAGAATGTCTTCAGAAAGAGCCATAGCCAAAGCAGTTCTGGCTTTTCTCTCTCTGATCTCTGCTTGTACCTCCTCAACAGTCACAGCAGGTAGAACATAGCATGTATTGTCTGACAACCAGTGCAACTTCTTTGGTGTATTCCCATTCTTGATAACTTGCCACACAGTGTGATCTGTGTGATTCAAGTAATATTCCATCTGTATAGCCCATGTCTCATAATTGTCACCTTTGAGAACTGGGAGTTTAACAACAGACATAGTATGAGAAGGTGTTGTTGTAGAGGTATCTACAGCATTCACGGCTTGAACACCTTGTGCTTGTGCAAGATGCACAACTTGTGGTTGTCCCTGTGGTATAGGATCAGGGTTCTGAACATCATCCAAGTAAGCATTATCACTAGTTGGTTGAGACATGGAGTTTTGGTATGTTGGGGTTGTGTTCTTCTTTTTCAGAGTTTCTCAACAAGCTCTGATACCAATTGTTAAATCTGATTTGGATCAGACTTACTAGGATCGTTACAACTCTAGGTTGTTTAGACCTTTGATCTAGGGACATAGTAATATTGTATACACAGCAGAATAATAATAAGAACACCAATATTACTATTCTAACAAGGTTTTCATTATACCAAATAAATCAAACCTATACTATTACACATGTGTGTACTATGCTAGTCGACTCTCATGGGAATTCTAGTTATGCTGGATGATTAAATCAATAGCCCTGCCCTTCTTTATATACTAGAGGTGTTAGGGTTTACAAGGAGATAAACATGATAATGCAAGTATATCTTCTAAGTATAAAGAATATCTTCACAATATTCTTCATACTTATCTTCATTCTCTAGAATCTTCTGAAGATCTCTACATCTTCAATAACATTAAAGGTAGTTGCGTAGGCTAGGGGTACTTAGATTTACCCTAGCGGTAAATGGATTGCACTAGCGGTACATGGAATGTGCTAGCGTTACTTACTTTGTACTAGCGGTACTTTGTAAGTACTTTTGGTTTTGTTATCGTTAAATCTTAATTCCCAACAATCTTCCCTATTTGATGATGACAAAAAATCCATATATCTCCTTTAAACATACACTATAGATATCTTTGTTGGAAATACGTTTTACGTATAAAGAAAGTCTCGATCACTCCAACAATATAGTTATAGGCTCGTAGTAGTGTTTAAGTTACATTTATTAAATAGCCCGACCCATGAGCATGTTCATGGGCCGGAGGTCCAAGTCCATTAAGGACTTGGGTATATAAGCCTCTTTCCACCATGGAAAGAGGTGTTGGTTGTTTCATTTTCTCATTTTATAACACATAGTTTCTTTCACTTCTCTCTCTAAGTTTCTCTCTTTAGAAAACATCAACCCTCTTGAAACATAAAGATTTTCATTGTTCTAAAATTGGTATCAAGAGCATGGGATGAAATATAGGTTGGTATTTGTGTTGTTTATGCTTTCTTAAGCATAACGTGTGTTTTTTATTGTTTATTGCTGAATCATCAAAAACAAATTCGTGTTTGTTAGTGTTTGTTAAGTCGTATACCTCCTTTAATCGTGTCGTAGTGATTTGGGTATCTTGGTTTTGGTTAAAACACAAGTCTTTTGGATCAAAAGTACAAACTTTCTTGTTTTTCAACTTTCCGAAATTCTAGCAAGTTTTTCCATCGGAAAGTACAAAGTGTGTGAGGCTCGATCGCAATAATCCAAGGATTATACTTTGCGATCACCATGATTCCGATACCTTATTCCGACGAGACATTCCAATCGTACATTGCGATCTGGATTCCGACGGTTTCAAGGGATATTGAGTCGTTACTCTGTCCAATTTGTTTTAGCCATATTGCGATCTAAGCATTCCGACAGGTAAACATTTCGACAGTGGAATATTCCGACATATTGGTATTCCGACAGGACAACATTCTGATAGAACCAACATTCCAAACCAGCAACATTCCGACAGAAAGGGTATTCCGACAGAAAGCAACATTCCGACACTTGCACATTCCGATAGAATTTGTTTTTGGATACTTATAGGATTTTTTCTATCTTGCATTAATTTGGTAATTTGGAAAATTTCAAAAACAAACACAACAAAAAGATAATAACATCTTTAATTTAACAACACAAAAACACATAACCTTATTTCATTGCTCGATCATTTTTGAGAATCTTTATTCAAGGGATCATAAAATGAATTCAAATTCATATATGCCAACAATGACTTCGCTTACCGATATCTCAATCATCTCGGGTACCGACACCCGCCCACCTTTGCTCATCAAAGATTTATTTGAAGCATGGCAAGGTCGCATGAAAACGTACATCATGGGCAAACCCAATGGTCGGCTTATGCTTCAATCAATTGAAAAAGGTCCATTAGATTGGGGAGAAGTTACCATCAATAATGTGACGAGGGAAAGGTTGTATCATGAGTTTACCGATGCTAACAAAATCGTTGCCGATGCAGATGAAAGGGCCGTTCAGACAATACTTCAAGCCCTTCCACCTGATATCTATAGAATGGTAAGTGAACACACAGTGGCAAAGAATCTTTGGGATCGATTAGCTGTTTTTTTACAAGGGACCTCTCTCACTAAGCAAGAACGAGAGTGTCAATTGTATGACTTGTTTGATAGGTTTACATACATTCCAGGGAGACTCTTCATGATTACTACTGGCGTTTCACTACTTTGATGAATGACATGAACGTGTATAATCTAAGGATTGAACAGTTTCAACTAAACACAAAGTTCTTGAACACGTTACCCCAAGAATGGAGTCAATATGTCACCGATGTTAAGATGATTCACGATTTGCACAAGTCCAATTTAGATCAACTCTATGCTTTCTTACAACAACACGAGAAGCATGTGATCCAAAACCGACTCTCTCAGGGATCTTATCAACAACCATTGGCATTAACGGCAAACCATCCTACACTGTCATACCACAACACTCCGCTTGCTTTGGGACACCAATCTTCATATCAACCATTGTATCAAACACCAAGCTTCCCACAGTACTCGATCTTGCCACAACTGCCTACATCTTATCACCAACAATACAAGCAACCAGCAACATCATTACCAGGAGATTCACATCCGTTACCTTATGCTTCACATCAGTATTCACCTTATCAACCTCCAACAAACTCTGCTAGTACCTATCAACAACTTGAGGCTCCTCAACCCCATTACTCACAACAAGTTAGTGTTCCATTAAATCAGCTTGTAGCTCAATCAGCACCAGCATTCTATTGTGATGATGAGATTCCTGTCCCTGAGTTTCGACAAGGGGATAGTCCTACTGATATACTTGCTCAAATGTCTGCTTATCTCACTCAAACATTGAACAAACGAGGTTACAGAGGTCCAGCAACAACTAACATGTAAAACCCCAAATTTTGGGCTTTTAACACGTCACCGGCTTCATTATTATTATCATACATCGTATAATATTTTTATCAACCACTTCTACAAACAAGATCATAATATTATATATTTACTTAAGTTACTTAAAACTTGACGTGTTAACCATAGAGTTATTTTATGGTTTTTAGACACATTTTATGTGCATAAATAATTATATTAATTATAATTATAATTAAAAATGACGATCCAAAATATTACACATTAGAACTATAAACATTAATTTTTGGACATAAACATTTAGTGCAATTAACCGATACAAACCCAACTCAATAAAATATTTTTAAAGCACCTCGATCATTTATTTTTATACAAAACAAATCAACCTAAACTTAGACTTATACTTTAAACATTAACCTAAACTTGTACAACACCTTTTCATAAATCCTAAATACTTTTTTTAAAACATTGTGTTTTCCCTTGACCCTTAGTATGCGACGGTAGGGAGTATACATGGGGGCAAAGTGTACAAACATGTCATTAAAACCATGTACTCCTAAAATCCTATGCAAGATCATGTTTATACTTGTAAGATCATCAAATCTCACCTTGTGCCTCTCTCTTGTCGTGTAGATAAACCGAACCACACACCCTCATTTGGTTTTGGAAATATACACGTCTATACAAATCCCTCCAAATCTTGCAAGATCCTATAACTCCTTACTTCTTGTGTATAAAATTGAACAACATCTCCACACCTTCTATACATCTCTCATCATACACATTCGCCATCACCTCCTTCTTTTCTTCTTCTTCTCCCGAGAGCAACACAAAGCAAAACCATGCCAAGGTAACACAAATCTAAAACATTTATACCTCTCCCACACCCATGTATATACACAAAACCAATCACTGCACTACAACTCCTTTCCTTCTTGGTTGGGACACAAGTAAACACAAACACAAGCAAACATGTTTCTGCTCATGACGGTTGTTTTATTCTAACGACTAACACCCCGCGTATGTCCTTATCACCAAATTTGGTTTTGTTTGTTGACAAGCAAACGAACACCCATGAATCTTGCTCGTTGGTAATCACCATGTGATGAGAGGGTACAATGAACCATGAGTTTTGGTCGTGTGATTCGTATGAGTTAGAAGTCATTCGCGTACCAATTCGATGTTTGGTGCACGAGTTATCTTCCATTTCTTTCCTTGTCGTGGACGCGAATCGCACATCATGCAACCCTAATCTTCCTTGTGAGTATCATACGCTTATATCTCTATCTTGTTCATTCTTATTTGCATTCTTTCACCCATAGTAGTTATGCTTGAGAATAGTTAAAACAAGAAAACACACTTTTGGATGTTTCAAGGCTTAGTAATAACATAATGCAAAGATCTTTGGAAACGACCACTGTTTAACAATTTATACTATAATATTCTTTGCGTTTAAACAGAATGAAATGATACCCACGTTATATAGTCAATGGAAATGTATGAAAGAATTTAGATAGTTGTGAAACCTTAACTTTAGACCCCAAAACGAACCTATTAGTAATGAGTGCCCACAAATTTTATAGGGTCGAATGATAGACGAGCTAGCTAAGAATTCATAGTAACTCGAATCACTTAAAATGGTTAATAAACGAACTAGGAATCACTTACCGAAACATGCCGAACATAACTTATATTAGTCGAAATATATAAGTGTTAAAACGCGACCTTTTACGACATGATTTTGACCCCCTAAACAAGCTTGCCCCAAGACGAGTAAAGAACGAAAGTTGTAGACGGCCATGTCGTCTACAAGAGCCTATTTCTAGTTTAACCAAAAGTCTTTATCGAAAACCGTAGGTTAGATCGAAAGTGACTCGACAAACACTTGTCTTTTAAAATAGTTCTCGACACCTATTTCGAACATGATTTTACCCTATCAAACAATCTCGATTTATAAAACTAAACATACGGGTCTCTAGACGACCCGGCTAGCTTTCCAACGATGCTTTTAGTTTGTACCATGAATCACTATTGAGCTCGCTATTTACTTTCGAAAACAAATAACCACATAGAACTTCCCACCGTTAGTTTAGGTCTTGCCACTATTAGTTAATCCTAGCCACTGTTGGAGATTGTAATAGAAATGATTAAGTACGTAGCATGAAATTTTCCTTTCCTATAAAATGTCTCTTGTTCCCCAACATTCGACATTCTTGTCTCATGTTTCCTCAACACCAACATGTCTAGTTTCCTTAAAACAAACATGTTTCCCACTTTAAAAACACTTTTATAATAAATATTTAATTTATTTAATTAATTATTTTTATAATAAAAATATAATATATTTAGGATATTGACCCGAATAAATAAACTGGCTCAACAACAAAATATTTAGTATTTCTAAATTTATCCCGATTGAACGACTACACTTTTACATTAAGACTTTCACAATTATTATAACCACCGATTTATTTAATAAACTCAAACACATACTAGGGGATTATATACAACATATATTATTATTACGATAACGGAAATTTGTAAGACTTTTATGAAACATTATATTTATAGAGTCTTAATTAAATAAAAATCATTTTATTTAATTCATTTATATTGTTACCATTCAACCAAGGTAAATACACTTTATTAAATTAAAGGTGTACATGTTTAACAACGATAACAACTTATTAAATATGTGATCATGCATTTTCATCAACTACATTTATTTGTGCATTTTATTGTGCATTTACTGAGACACACATAAATTACTTAGGTAATTCCACTGCTTCGTGATCATACTGCTCCAGTGCATTCAGTGACATCATCACTACATCATTACCACTGAGGTGAGTTCATGGCCCCATCTTTACTGTTTTATAACTGGGGAGAAAACATACAAAAACTATTTATATGCAAGCATGCACAGACAACAACAATTTATTGCCTACTGTTTGCCCCATTCTCGTGGACTGTAATAGTTAATAGTGTAGCGCGAAATGTATGGATAGATCTATTCGGGTATTGACAACACCCGGCCTGTCGTGATCAGCTGTCACATATTGCTTAGGCCAAGCAGTAGGTTTATGTCATTGTCGGATTAAGGGAAACCACATCAGGATAGACCCAATGGGCGTACTGAGAATTATGTCTAGCTTCTATTACAGGGAAGTAGGAACTACTATAGTATTAGGTTGTGATGTCCTGCTATCACCGTGGTGTTTAGCATAAAAGTACTTATACTTTTTCAACTAAACTCCATGAATTCACCAACTTTATGTTGACCGATTTTTAATATGTTTTCTCAGGAAAATAAGTAGGTTCATGTGCATTGGCTTTCATCATCATCTAGGAAGCATCATATTTACCATCGGGCTGGGATATTTCTACAGACAATATTAAATGTTGATTTCAAGAGAATTTATTTAAATTGTAAAGTTAAATTCATGTAATATGTTTTAAATGATACTTTATGATCATGCTCTGTATACTATTTGCTATCGATCCACCAAAGTAACACCCCAGTTACTATTCCGTTGCATTTGACCAACTTGGGGGTGTTACAGAAATGGTATCAAAGCGATAGTTATAGAGAACAAGATCAAAAACTTAGAAAAAAAATTAAACAATAAAAATTTTAAACTGGACTATAACTGAACATAAAAATCAGTTTAAGGAAAAATTGATTTTTGGGGACCCTAATAGTTAGGCATAAAGCATATAGAGCATACATATTATGTGAACTAACCCTTTACGTGCTTTACATATTACGATTGTGTAATATCCTTATGAAGCTATTAAAATACTTAAAGTATTTAATGAAACCCTATTTGGAATACAAACATGCCATGTTAGTAGGGAGCTTTATACTAAAGATGTTCCATCTGTATATTACGTTTTGACTGGGTAGTTGGGTTTACGATTTAAAGTGCCCTCGCTCCTCAAACATTTATATAATGGCTTCTGAAGTATGATGGCCTGAACAATGTATTGTAACCACAAACAACATTGTACATAACGATCCTTAGAAATATCTAAATACAATCTAACTAAATCTTTGTAAATCTTTGAAAAATCTAACAAGATTTTATAAATCTTTGTAAATCTAACTAGATTCTGTGAATCTTTGGAAAATCTAACAAGATTTTATAAATCTTCAAAAATCTACCTAGATTTTTATCAATCTTAGAAAATCTTTGGAAAAATCTAACCAGATTTTATAAATTTTTGAAATTATAACTAGATTTTATAAATCTTAGAAAATCTTGGGAACTCTAACTAGATGTTAACAAATATTTAAAAATCTAACGAGATTTTAGCAACCTTTTGAGAATCATAACTAGATTTTGTAAATCCTAGGAAATCTAACCCACTATTTATAAATCTTTGGAAAATATAAATGGATTACGATAAATCTTGAAAATCTAACTTGATTTTTGTAAACCTTGAGAAACTTTATTCGAACTAACTCATTGGAAATCTTATTTACTCTTTGGAAATTTTGTCTTTGGAGATCTAACAAATCATTTAGTATCTAACTAAACTTAACAAATTTCATACTAAATTTTTAGCTAGTAGTACTAGCTAGTGAGTAAAATTACTCGTTTCAAACATTGCATAATGTTTTACAGCATGAAAAACTTTGCACTATCATATGCATCATACATGAGCATTCATTCATTTTGATCAATGGAACTTTGAACATTATAACATATCTGTGAGTATTCGAACACTTGACCAACAGAACTTTGAACAATACATTATGATTGTGAGTATTCAATCATAGGATCACAGGAACATTTCGTATGACTACATTTTGATGAGCATACAGACATACTATTATTCATTGAACATTTCGTATGACTACATTTTTATGAGCATACACACATACTATTATTCATTGAACATTTCGTATGACTACATCTTTATGAGCATACAAAACATACAATTGATCATTTTTGGGACTATTAAGTCACCTGAAACACATGAGCATATGCATACATCATTTTAGATTTTATAAAGTCTAAAACCATGATCACAAGTATTTAAGTTTACCAAAGTATGTAAACTCACTACAAAATAAATGTACACATATCCTTTTTATACTATAAGTAATAATACGGGTCAACGAAAGTCACCTTTTTACATTCCAACTTCACACTTATCAATTTTAATAAGTGTCATACGTTTTATAATACTAAAACTATACGTTTTATACTACTAAGACTATACGTTTTATATTTACTACTTATACTTTCACCACAAAACCTAAACCTTAACCAAATCACCTTAGATTTGAACATCTACTCATGGAACACAACTTATTGACGACTCATACGCTTCTGCTTTTGGTAATTTCATGTGGTATTATTTAGATAAGTTTGCATCTTTAAATGATGCGGTGGGACCCAAATCAAGGTACTTAAGAGTCTATATATTTAGAGGACTTGAGTCTCTTGATCGTAAACCACCGGACCAGAAGTTTATTTATAGTTTCGTATTAAGATGTTATGGGACACCCGAAGACGAAAGTTATAAATTAACGGGCTGTAAAGTATCTTAATAATATCTATTTTCTTAGATATTATACTTGTTTTAAATGATAAGTCTTGCCGGGAATATTTGAGTAGGTTGGGCTATGAAATCCTTATTGAAACGAATTAGGACGCTTTTTCGTTTGAATAAAGAAATCATAGGTCACCGAACCATGAAGTTTTAAATTTTTACTTTACATGGGTGAGGACGCTTATCGATGTAAATAAAAATTTATAAACAAGAAGGCTTAAATATATTCGACGTGACTTGTTATCGATATTATTTTTCTAGCTATGGAGCGTATTCCTTTTAACTCACAGTTCGTCTAAAATACCTTATCATTATTAAATCTTTATAAAGATTCCTGTTCATCTCTCTTGGATCATAGCATTGTGCCATTGATTCTCGACTTATTTTTCTTTTTCCCAACAGCATATAAGCTTTTTGAAGCTTAATACACTTAAAAAAAATTATAAACAAGTGGGCTTAAATATATTCGGCGTGACTCATTATCGATATTATTTTTCCAGCTATGGAGCGTATTCCTTTTGGCTCACAGTTCGTCCAAAATACCTTATCATTATAAAATCCTTATAAATATTCATGTTCATCTCTCTTGGATCATAGCATTGTGCTATTGATTCTCGACTTATTTTTCTTTTTCCCAACATCGCATCACATAAGCTTATTGAAGCTTAATAGACTTAAAAATCTCTTGAAGGACTATTAAAACACAAATAAACCTTATCTATGCATACTGAGGACCGATAAGGCCTATGAAACACGTTTAATAAAGCCAAGACTTAAAACGGGCTTGTACTATTTTATCCAACCCTGTAAACTATCAGGGACTTATTTTTCCATTTGTCAAACATATTATAAGCCCTAGGATAATAAGACCAAGGGATAAACGTGGATTTCAATGAACTTAAAAGAAGCCCTAGTTGACTTAACACAGATTAAAAACCCTAGGGGTTGATTTTGCCACTTTTGAAACTAAATTTAAGCCCTAGGTTATTTCGTTGGTAAAATATTTGTGCCCTAAGGGCCACATTAAAAAAATAGACGGACCAAATGTGTAAATTATCAAAACATAAAAGACAAAGTACTTTGTGCATTAAAATTTACTCCTCAGAGGCATACGATCAATAACTACATTTTAAATATCACATGTAAGTATAAACTTGAGTTCACAAGATTTCACATTCAAGAAAAAGTGTCCTCACTTGTTCCCTAGACGAGTAACTTCATCTTAAGCTTTGAGAACAAAGCTAAAATAACGGGTAAGTGCTGTAAAACCCAAAAATTTGGGCTTTTAACACGTCACCGGCTTTATTATTATTATTATACATCGTATAATATTTTTATCAACCACTTCTACAAACAAGATCATAATATTATATATTTACTTAAGTTACTTAAAACTTGACGTGTTAACCATAGAGCTATTTTATGGTTTTTAGACACATTTTATGTGCATAAATAATTATATTAATGATAATTATAATTAAAAATGACGATCCAAAATATTACACATTAGAACTATAAACATTAATTTTTGGACATAAACATTTAGTGCAATTAACCGATACAAACCCAACTCAATAAAATATTTTTAAAGCACCTCGATCATTTATTTTTATACAAAACAAATCAACCTAAACTTAGACTTATACTTTAAACATTAACCTAAACTTGTACAACACCTTTTCATAAATCCTAAATACTTTTTTTAAAACATTGTGTTTTCCTTTGACCCTTAGTATGCGACGATAGGGAGTATACATGGGGGCAAAGTGTACAAACATGTCATTAAAACCATGTACTCCTAAAATCCTATGCAAGATCATGTTTATACTAGTAAGATCATCAAATCTCACCTTGTGACTCTCTCTTTTCGTTTAGACAAACCGAACCACACACCCTCATTTGGTTTTGGAAATATACACGTCTATACAAATCCCTCCAAATCTTGCAAGATCCTATAACTCCTTACTTCTTGTGTATAAAATTGAACCACATCTCCACACCTTCTATACCTCTCTCGTCATACACATTCGCCATCACCTCCTTCTTTTCTTCTTCTTCTCCCGAGAGCAACACAAAGCAAAACCATGCCAAGGTAACACAAATCTAAAACATTTATACCTCTCCCTCACTCATGTATATACACAAAACCAATCACTGCACTACAACTCCTTTCCTTCTTGTTTGGGACACAAGTAAACACAAACACAAGCAAACCTGTTTCTGCTCATGACGGTTGTTTTATTCTAACGACTAACACCCTGCGTATGTCCTTATCACCCAATTTGGTTTTGTTTGTTGACAAGCAAACGAACACCCATGAATCTTGCTCGTTGGTAATCACCATGTGACGAGAGGGTACAATGAACCATGAGTTTTGGTCGTGTGATTCGTATGAGTTAGAAGTCATTCGCGTACCAATTCAAATGTTTGGAGCACGAGTTATCTTCCATTTCTTTCCTTGTCGTGGACGCGAATCGCACATCATGCAACCCTAATCTTCCTTGTGAGTATCATACGCTTATATCTCTATCTTGTTCATTCTTATTTGCATTCTTTCACCCATAGTAGTTGTGCTTGAGAATAGTTAAAACAAGAAAACACACTTTCTGATGTTTCAAGGCTTAGTAATAACATAATGCAAAGGTCTTTGGAAACGACCACTGTTTAACAATTTACACTATGGTATTCTTTGCGTTTTGTGACAATCCGTCAATTTATGATTGATATTTATTCTCAATATTTATTTGAAAATATTATTTTAATGTTACAATATGAACTCACATATTTTTGGGAAGAAATTTGGACTTACGTCTTGGAGTAGCATCGACTACGTCTAAACCGGAGGATTCAACGTTACGTGCTTACGTTTACATACACCGTCTTTGGTGACAGTCCGACATTTCAGAAAATAAATTTATCCGTGAATATTATTTTGGAGTTTTAAATTTGTGTTAGTTCATAAACTCACAAATTTACGAGAATAGATTAGGACTTACGATTTTATTTTAACGTCCTTTACGACTAAATCGGAAACCTTAGGATTACGTATTTACGTTTTCGAACTCCGTTTTTGATGAGACAATTTTTATTGGATTCGTTTTGTGACGTTGATTCATAATTTATAAAAACGTTTTTCGTAAAACGACCCGAGGGCACGTAAATCGAGGAAACTAGAATCGAGGAATACCCGTAAATTAGCGGGATGGGACAAAACAAGTTTATCCCACCCCACTAAAAGGGATGGCCAAAATAGGACACCACATCTCTTGATGTGGCACCCTTATAACTATTAAGCTTACACATGTAAGCCTAAGCTTAACATGTAAGCTACACCTTTCACCCAACCAACAAAACCACATCATTTTACCATTTGCATTCATAAACACATGCAAACCACTCTCTCATCCTTCCTCTCTCTCTATATTTCGTCCCATATTCACCCAAAACAACCCTCATTTGATCAAATTTAACCATGGAATCATATGTATACTTTACATATGATGAAAACCCATTGAAGTTATGAAGATTGGAGGTGATCTTAACATGTAAAAAAGAGTTTTCAAGGGAGTTTGGGGCTGATTTCTCAAGGAGTTTTCATGAAGAACAAAGGATTATTTTTGGAGGAATCTACAAATACTTGGTGATCCTAGAAGTGGTGTTGATATCTCATAAGATTGGTTACCCAAAACCAAGTCTTGTTCATCAAAAACCTCATCTTTTCATCACTAATGGTGGTATAGAGATTGTTCTTCCTATCCTCTTGTTATTTTTGATTATGTAATCTTGTATTTCTTTTAATTATGTATATGTATATGATGATGAATGATGATTAAAAATATTGTGTGGGGATTTGGTGTTGATAAACATGCTTAAAAAGATGAAAAACTATATGTAAAAAAGTTAAAATCTTGCTTAATTTAGATGGCTGTATAAAACAGTAAAGAACCATGTGACGAACTGATAAAATGGCATGAAAAAAATTAATATACATTAAGTATAAGATGTTATACACATGTGAGAGTTGGCCATGCAATGGAATCATTATAATGAGTGAGATATGATCAAAACAAGATGGGTGTGCTAATCTGAATAAGCTATTTTGTAGGGACTGTTAAGCATAGATAAACTTAAAATGAGCAGTATCTATAACTAAGTTAAATGTAGCACATAATATGAAGATCATTCCATCTAAAAATGAGCTTCTAAATCATTGTAGAACTCTAGATATGATAAAAATGGTGAAGATGAAAATAAAAATCAGATTTTTGGAAATTAAAGAATAATACTATTATATAAGCACTCAAAATTTAAATAGTATAAAATATAAATTAAAACCCACTAACTTATAAAACTTATTTATATAAATATGTGAAAGGGTAAATGAATGAATAACTTATATAAATGGTAGTGAAATAATACTTATAAGTTATAAAACTATAAACATTGTTTTTACGACTTTTTCGGCTATCGCCGTAAAATTAACGTTTTTCGCCAAATAAAACTTAGATGACCAAACCCGTCTAATGTAAAGTTTATAAAAGTCAAATACTGATATATAAGTATCTAATACAAGTAAAAACCGATAAAACCCGAACTATAGGACATACGGACATTAACGAGCTAACTAAGCATATTGGACTAATAATTGGACTAAATAAGTTAAACACTCATAAAAAGAACTTATTGGGCTTAACCCATTTGGGCCCTACATGGAAAGTATACATACTGATAAAATAAGTATAACAAGGATTAAAACAAGTTAAAGAACTTATAATAGGCTTATTGGACCTAAAACACGTAAATAGGTAAAACGAGACAACTAGTATAAAAGTTATCGACACATAACACAAAAATGAGTAAACGAGGATATGTAAACCCACTTGATCATTATATATATATAATCATCATATGTATACATAATTGTTATTTTTATAAAGTCATTGGACATGAGTCTAAGACGAGTATTATTTGTCTAGGTTTCCGTGATTGAAGCACGTACCGTACGTCCGAGTTGCCGATAACCCGCTTTCCCATATCAACGTGAGTTCATAGCCTCGCACTCTTTTAAATGCTTTTATAAATGTTTTATAAACCCGCGAGGGAGATAACATGTTAGTTTTTATAAAATAGGACACCATTTGTCCCGATTGTTTGTTTATTGATTTTGGACCCGAATGATTGAATGACCCGATTGTATGACCCGATAAATGATTAAAGGACCCGATAGATGAAATTAAATGGATTATTAAAGTTAGGTTATGTCACTAAAAGTCCCATTAGCATGAATTGTGAACTACCGGGATTTGGTAGACGCTTATGTATTTAATAGTACTATTTGGGGACGATCACCCCAGTTCGCGCCTTGACGGTTGATCCCCGTCGTGCCACATTGATTGGTAAGCGAATTTATGTATGAGAAGATTTCCATAGCATGACCTTTGTGACGACACGCTACTTTAGATGGGAAAAATTGGTATCGGGTTAGCTACCCGTTGTTGGTTTAGTAAGGTAACAATGTCATGCGGCTTATAATAATCCAAAACTAAAGAGATACTACTAGACGCTCAGAATTACGACGTATTGCTGACTAGCAATACAGGGTCATACTATTGATATTATGTTTGTGTTTTTGGTTTTCATAACCATATTCATATAACGGTTTTATTTAATCTATACAACGTTGCAAAACGTATTGTATGATGTTTTTACGACATTGGCTCGTATAATAATTTTTAAGGCAAATGCCTATATTATGATTTCCGATAAGGATTTATATAAAATGACTTTGGTTATTTTATGGCCTATTACACAGATTTGTATAAAATGATTTTGGCTATTTTACGGCCTATTACAATGATTTGTACGAATTGATTTTTGGTACTAATTTTATAGCAAAGTTATATTGATGGAATTTATTAAACTCTATGAATTCACTCGGCGTTATCGCTAACCTTTTCTTTTAACATGTTTTATCTCAGGTACTTGAAGGTAATTCTCGGGAAGACGACAAGAATTCGTGGCTCGCACTTAAACAATATTTTCCATTCAAATATTTTGTAAAACCTTGTATGAAATGTAATGACTTGGGACCGATGTAACTTTGATCTTTATGAATGGAAATGATTTATTATTAAACGATGAGATTTTTATGCGTTGTCTATGATGTGAGTAATATGCTATCCCGTAACACCAACTAGGCTTCCGCTGTATTGAGTTGTATAAATTTGGGGGTGTTACAGTTTGGTACCAGAGCTCTCGTTATAGAGAACGAAAGATTTTTAAAACCAAGGTTTTGAATAAAACATTTCAAAATCTTTTAACTAGAAACATTTTTCTAAAAATGTCTAAAAATCTTTTGACTATAACGGTGTCGAAGAATTCCCGAGTTACCGACAAGACCAGACTGAGAAGTGTTATTTTATTATATATAACTTGGATTATATATATATGATGTAATGATTGTTTGATGATTATTTTGATTTTTATACGAGGTATTTATACGACGTAGATTGTCACAAGAAACCCTAACTTCCTTAGTAAATTAATCTAAGCTATTCTCGTAGGAATTCTAGCTATCCTAGATCTAAACCAAGTTGCGGATATTTATGATCCCAACAAATGGTTGATATTCGTAGAAATGTAGATATTAGTTGATTGTGATATTGAAAAAGAATTGGCGAGATTAAATCTGATATCGATGTCATGACGATCTTTCCTTATAGAGTGGAGTTTTACAAAACGTTACCACCTAGAAAGATGTCATCTGATTCGTTGTCATCCAATTCTTAATTTGAAATCGAAAGGTTGAATGTTGCACTTGAGGCTGTCATTGGAACCATTACCCAAAAGCCTCATGCCACTAATAGCTTTCCGAGAAGTCTAGTTGAATGATCAAGTCATTTCATATTAATGACTCATTTGATAATTGTTGTTGTAAGAGCTATAGGATTGGAAATTAAGTGTTGATCATATCGAGCTTTTATTGCCCTTTTAAGGCCTAAGAATAAGGTTGAAAGTATTGGAGAATGAAGTAGGATATCGACTTGAGTATAAAATTGGTTGAAACTTGAATAAAGTAAAATTTAACCCATATGGAATATGAGATTATTAATATAAGTCGTTAAGTTTTGTGATTGAATAAGAAGGTTTTAATTGATTGTTGATTTGTGTTAAGGGTTGTTCCTAGGCCATTGTCCACTAACGAGGATGCCCAGTGTCCAAGAAATAAATTGAAGAAATCTTCTTCTAAATTGAGACCGATGGATCTTCTGGGACATGTGGAACACCTAATGACCCTTGTAGATTAGTATTCATTGCGGTATCTTTTAAAAATAATCCCTAACTTAACTGTGACATCAGTTGGTAGGATGAGTTCTGAGAATTGTATGACATAGTGACATGTAATGTGTTACGGTACAATTTTGACTTGTTTGTGATTAATGAAAAAGACTACCTTTGATTGCTAAATTCTACATGTATCGATGTTATCTATCTTTTATTGCTTCATCCTAATGTTCGCATTAGTGATGCAACCATTGAACAAGTACTCATCTTGATTTGAGTTACGTTATGGATTATTCTCTTTGTATTCTTGAGTGCCATCAAGGTCATGAACCTCATGATTACTTGACTAAAGCTCATTTCCTATCATATTGAAGTTAGTTCTTGGTGAACAACTTTCATCATTCTTTTGCAGATCACACATTGTTTTTATAAGATAAAACTGTATCCATTGAGAAAAATTGAATTTTCATCACTATAAGGATTATTCAAAGTGAGATTTATAAGTGATTGTTAACGAAATGAATTTGTTTATAAGACGATTTGGAAACTTAATTATTTCCATAACAAAAAAAATATTTGTAAATTTATTCTTGATTCTTATATAAGAATTAAGCATGAAAATGATATTTATTATAAACATGATGATAAAATTTTGACGAACTGAGTATTGCATCGTTAATCTTGAAATTGTATATAGTTGCGCGCCTACATACAATTTGGAATGGACCATGCAAGGCTGATTAGTAGTCACCATAAAACTGGTTAATAAACATTACATTTTCTTTGAAGATCGTGAAAGATAAAATTTTATGAGATCTGCAAGAAGTGAAAAATAGGGACATAGTGTTAGGGACACCTACATATGTGCCTGTAGCATCTATTCTTCTGAGTTGAATTTACTCATCTGTGGAAATTGTCTTATTTGACAATTGACAATTCTTTCTTGTCCAATTCTCTCGTAGTAAGATTCTTAGGAAAAGTATCTGATTACCGAGTGTTGATACCCGACTGGATGTATCGACGTTCCTATCATTTCTTTTGATTTGATTTCATTTGAATGACCTGGGTAACGATCCGAGGAGCTTTCGAATGCGTACTCAAATTATGAAAACATGGGATATATTCATATTCATTAAATGTTTTCGTCTGTATCTGATTTGAAATTCTCTCGCAAAGATTATGCGTTGACCTTACTCTTTTAATAGTAGTTATGTCTCCTGATATCCTTGAATTTGTGAAGGATTATGAATTATTATTAGTCTTTTGAGAAGTTCACATCTTATCGACGGCAATAAAACTGGAAAGTTGATAGTGCCAGTAGAATGGATTGATTGATTATGACATGACGACATTGTCTTAATTGATGGGAACTCGAATTGAATTCCCCTAAATGATAAGATGTTGATTATCAAAAGTGATCTAAATAATTCTTGATGGATGACCATATCCTGTATAAAGACTTAAAATTATACCATGAATGGTTGTGAATTAGTCATAGAGATTATAATCTAGAAAGAACCTAATATGAATATACTAAAAGATGTTTATGTTATCTAAAACTTTAGGAGGTATTCGTTGGTAAATTACCTAGACTTTCGCCATTAAGGCAAGTTGAAATCGGTATTGATTATATTTTCGGTGCTGCACCTGTGGCTTGTGCACCGTACGTCAGCACCATCTGAATTTAAGGAATTACCGTACAACTGAGAAAGTTGTCGGAGAAAGATTTTATTATACCAAGCCTGTCATCCTGAAGAGCTATGGTGTTATCATTCCTTATATTTATAGATTACTGTGAATTGAGTAAATTGACAATCGAAAACGATATCCATAACTCGAAATGGAAGAATTGTTCGATCATTTACAAGGTTCTAGCAAATTTGATCCTCAGCATGGTTATCATCAAACTTCGCATCTGCGAAAGAGATTATCTTTTCCAATCACTACATCCGGTACCTGTAATGAACATTATGAGGTTCACGTGATGTCGTTTGGATTGACCAATGCACATGTAGTATTCATGAATTTGGTGGATCACGTGTGTAGGATGTAATTTGATAAATACATGCTTGTGATCATTAAGGACCGTTTGTTTATTTATAAGAATAGAAAGGAGTTAATAATTAATTATAGATTGCCCTGAATTGACCGAACAATAAAAACATGTACCTTGAATATTTAACATGAGATATAAGACTTAATCCTTTACATAAAATGACCGTTGGATTAATAATGGTAAGATGTATGCATATAGACTCTTCAAAAATTAAGAGCCCTTTTAAGACTTTGGATTTTACCAAAAAGAAATAGAAATATGTTTTGACAAATGTTTTAACAAAGGATTTTAAAGGGATTATTCCCTTATACACAAACCATTTAACTAAACTTCTGTTTAGGGGTAAATGTTTGTGTATACCTCAAGATAACTTAAGAAGGATTGAGTAAAACCATTTATACCATAACCTGAAAACTTAAAACGACAATTTTTGCTTTTCAACTAAGAAAACTTTGACCAAAGTATAAACAAAAGTTTTTCGAACATTTACGAATCTTATTAATTATTTTCGATAAATCAACGAAAATCTTGTTAATTAAACTCAAAGTTATTTTGAACATTTTATATAAATGGTCGAACTAAGAAATTTAAAACTTTTACGTTTACGCTTCATAAAAATTAACTAATAAATATTTAATTAATTATAATAATTATCGACGCTTTAGACGTCGGATTGAGAAAAACTGATAAAAATGATAGTTGAGACGAAACTGAAACATAAATGATATGAAGAAAGAATTTTGGATAAATACAGTTATGATATTTACTTCATCAGGAGAAAGTGAACGTAATTACTGACGCATAATAGAAAGAATATCTGAGTGAATTGTGGACATGATAATTATATCATCATGAGAAGTGAATATAAATACCGACGCATTATATAAAAAGGATAAAGAAAAAATTAGGACATGATCCTTAATAATGAAGGTGCAAATTAAATTGCCGAACAATTTAAAATAAACAATGTGTGTAAAAAAAAGGATAAAATAGATAATAAAAAGGGATTCGCGGCTAATGTGAACCAACAGATTTGAGAAGCCAATGGCGTTAAATGTATAACAGACCACTTGTGATTGTCTAAATATGGAAGATTTTGAGATATATTTATGTTGGAATTTTTAAGTATAAGTATTATATGTATGTCATTTTTTACTAAAAGTATCCTTGTCTGAATAAGTTGTACTAATGACAATTATGAAGGCAGACATCGCCTCATACATTAGTAAACGTCTAGCTATTGCAAAGGTCATCATCTAAATTTGATTCGATTTGGGCCATCGTCGACAGACTGACCAAATCTGCTAATATCATTCCCGTTAATGATAAATGCAAAAGAGTTATGTAAACATAGTGTGCCTGTATAGAACATCTTTATCAAGATCCTCGCTTCGCATCGGATTTCTAAAGATTTGCTCAGAAGTCATTGAGAACGAATTTTGATGAGAGTACTATTTACCATCCCAAATCGAAGGGACGAGGTAAAGTAACGATACGAAGTAATATAAGTGCTGTTTTATGTTTGAATAAATGACCTTTGGTAATAGACCATATAATCATTTTCCTTTAGAAAGATTATCATTGATAATCATCGTATTAGGATCTAAATCTTAGAGCATCTGTAAGCAGGAGTTGAGATGAAGACATCCGACATAACACCCATTGTGAGTTGGATATGTCTTTTAGGTTTAAGTTTTCCTATAATGGCGAGCCTATCCTTGTAAAATACCCGACCCGCGAGATCTGAAATGATTGTTGAAATTAGGATTTGATTATTAACTGCCGATAGTGGGCAAGAGGATATGCGAATATGAAAAGTAGATCTTGAAGTGCCAAATGGGTAGCGAAGTTATGACACAATTTTTAACCTTGGAAAAATGAATTCATGATCTGACAAATCACGGGATATAAGTCCCCGTTGTATGGGACAATTGAGATGATGTAAAAGTTGGGATTGAAAGGCATATAAGATGGATCTACCCTAGGACTTCAAGGACTGCGTGAATTTTGTTTCGTAAATCGAACTTGATGGAATATCTATCAAGCGAGAATCTGATTATTCTTAGTAGAGCTTAGATCGGCGAAAAGTTGCATTCATCAAAAACCCGTGAACATCATGGATAGAGAAAGTAAGTCAACATTAAGCCTGATCTTATCCCCGTAGTTATGTTTGATGAAACTCGCGTATTGTAATAAAATTGCACTGGTGAGAAAAGACTGAATGTGGAGGAAATACCCACATGGCTTTAACTCTTTAAGAAGCGAGTAGTAAGGTAAGATGATCTTTGAGGACAAAGATCCTGTTTAGGGGTAAATGCTGTGACAATCCGTCAATTTATGATTGATATTTATTCTTAATATTTATTTGAAAATATTATTTTAATGTTACAATATGAACTCACATATTTTTGGGAAGAAATTTGGACTTACGTCTTGGAGTAGCATCGACTACGTCTAAACCGGAGGATTCAACGTTACGTGCTTACGTTTACATACACCGTCTTTGGTGACAGTCCGACATTTCAGAAAATAAATTTATCCGTGAATATTATTTTGGAGTTTTAAATTTGTGTTAGTTCATAAACTCACAAATTTACGAGAATAGATTAGGACTTACGATTTTATTTTAACGTCCTTTACGACTAAATCGGAAACCTTAGGATTACGTATTTACGTTTTCGAACTCCGTTTTTGATGAGACAATTTTTATTGGATTCGTTTTGTGACGTTGATTCATAATTTATAAAAACGTTTTTCGTAAAACGACCCGAGGGCACGTAAATCGAGGAAACTAGAATCGAGGAATACCCGTAAATTAGCGGGATGGGACAAAATAAGTTTATCCCACCCCACTAAAAGGGATGGCCAAAATAGGACACCACATCTCTTGATGTGGCACCCTTATAACTATTAAGCTTACACATGTAAGCCTAAGCTTAACATGTAAGCTACACCTTTCACCCAACCAACAAAACCACATCATTTTACCATTTGCATTCATAAACACATGCAAACCACTCTCTCATCCTTCCTCTCTCTCTATATTTCGTCCCATATTCACCCAAAACAACCCTAATTTGATCAAATTTAACCATGGAATCATATGTATAATTTACATATGATGAAAACCCATTGAAGTTATGAAGATTGGAGGTGATCTTAACATGTAAAAAAGAGTTTTCAAGGGAGTTTGGGGCTGATTTCTCAAGGAGTTTTCATGAAGAACAAGGGATTATTTTTGGAGGAATCTACAAATACTTGGTGATCCTAGAAGTGGTGTTGATATCTCATAAGATTGGTTACCCAAAACCAAGTCTTGTTCATCAAAAACCTCATCTTTTCATCACTAATGGTGGTATAGAGATTGTTCTTCCTATCCTCTTGTTATTTTTGATTATGTAATCTTGTATTTCTTTTAATTATGTATATGTATATGATGATGAATGATGATTAAAAATATTGTGTGGGGATTTGGTGTTGATAAACATGCTTAAAAAGATGAAAAACTATATGTAAAAAGGTTAAAATCTTGCTTAATTTAGATGGCTGTATAAAACAGTAAAGAACCATGTGATGAACTGATAAAATGGCATGAAAAAAATTAATATACATTAAGTATAAGATGTTATACACATGTGAGAGTTGGCCATGCAATGGAATCATTATAATGAGTGAGATATGATCAAAACAAGATGGGTGTGCTAATCTGAATAAGCTATTTTGTAGGGACTGTTAAGCATAGATAAACTTAAAATGAGCAGTATCTATAACTAAGTTAAATGTAGCACATAATATGAAGATCATTCCATCCAAAAATGAGCTTCTAATTCATTGTAGAACTCTAGATATGATAAAAATGGTGAAGATGAAAATAAAAATCAGATTTTTGGAAATTAAAGAATAATACTATTATATAAGCACTCAAAATTTAAATAGTATAAAATATAAATTAAAACCCACTAACTTATAAAACTTATTTATATAAATATGTGAAAGGGTAAATGAATGAATAACTTATATAAATGGTAGTGAAATAATACTTATAAGTTATAAAACTATAAACATTGTTTTTACGACTTTTTCGGCTATCGCCGTAAAATTAACGTTTTTCGCCAAATAAAACTTAGATGACCAAACCCGTCTAATGTAAAGTTTATAAAAGTCAAATACTGATATATAAGTATCTAATACAAGTAAAAACCGATAAAACCCGAACTATAGGACATACGGACATTAACGAGCTAACTAAGCATATTGGACTAATAATTGGACTAAATAAGTTAAACACTCATAAAAAGAACTTATTGGGCTTAACCCATTTGGGCCCAACATGGAAAGTATACATACTGATAAAATAAGTATAACAAGGATTAAAACAAGTTAAATAACTTATAATAGGCTTATTGGACCTAAAACACGTAAATAGGTAAAACGAGACAACTAGTATAAAAGTTATCGACACATAACACAAAAATGAGTAAACGAGGATATGTAAACCCACTTGATCATTATATATATATAATCATCATATGTATACATAATTGTTATTTTTATAAATTCATTGGACATGAGTTCAAGATGAGTATTATTTGTCTAGGTTTCCGTGATTGAAGCACGTACCGTACGTCCGAGTTGCCGATAACCCGCTTTCCCATATCAACGTGAGTTCATAGCCTCGCACTCTTTTAAATGCTTTTATAAATGTTTTATAAACCCGCGAGGGAGATAACATGTTAGTTTTTATAAAATAGGACACCATTTATCCCGATTGTTTGTTTATTGATTTTGGACCCGAATGATTGAATGACCCGATTGTATGACCCGATAAATGATTAAAGGACCCGATAGATGAAAATAAATGGATTATTAAAGTTAGGTTATGTCACTAAAAGTCCCATTAGCATGAATTGTGAACTACCGGGATTTGGTAGACGCTTATGCATTTAATAGTACTATTTGGGGACGATCACCCCAGTTCGCGCCTTGACGGTTGATCCCCGTCGTGCCACATTGATTGGTAAGCGAATTTATGTATGAGAAGATTTCCATAGCGTGACCTTTGTGACGACACGCTACTTTAGATGGGAAAAATTGGTATCGGGTTAGCTACCCGTTGTTGGTTTAGTAAGGTAACAATGTCATGCGGCTTATAATAATCCAAAACTAAAGAGATACTACTAGACGCTCAGAATTACGACGTATTGCCTGACTAGCAATACAGGGTCATACTATTGATATTATGTTTGTGTTTTCGTTTTCATAACCATATTCATATAACGGTTTTATTTAATCTATACAACGTTGCAAAACGTATTGTATGATGTTTTTACGACATTGGCTCGTATAATAATTTTTAAGGCAAATGCCTATATTATGATTTTCGATAAGGATTTATATAAAATGACTTTGGTTATTTTATGGCCTATTACACAGATTTGTATAAAATGATTTTGGCTATTTTACGGCCTATTACAATGATTTGTACGAATTGATTTTTGGTACTAATTTTATACCAAAGTTATATTGATGGAATTTATTAAACTCTATGAATTCACTCGGTGTTATCGCTGACCTTTTATTTTAACATGTTTTATCTCAGGTACTTGAAGGTAATTTTCGGGAAGACGACAAGAATTCGTGGCCCGCACTTAAACAATATTTTCCATTCAAATATTTTGTAAAACCTTGTATGAAATGTAATGACTTGGGACCGATGTAACTTTGATCTTTATGAATGGAAATGATTTATTATTAAACGACGAGATTTTTATGCGTTGTCTATGATGTGAGTAATGTGCTATCCCGTAACACCAACTAGGCTTCCGCTGTATTAAGTTGTATAAATTTGGGGGTGTTACACGTTTAAACAGAATGAAATGATACCCACGTTATATAGTCAATGGAAATGTATGAAAGAATTTAGATAGTTGTGAAACCTTAACTTTAGACCCCAAAACGAACCTATTAGTAATGAGTGCCCACAAATTTTATAGGGTCAAATGATAGACGAGCTAGCTAAGAATTCATAGTAACTCGAATCACTTAAAATGGTTAAGAAACGAACTAGGAATCACTTACCGAAACATGCCGAACAAAACTTATATTAGTCGAAATATATAAGTGTTAAAACGCGACCTTTTACGACATGATTTTGACCCCCTAAACAAGCTTGCCCCAAGACGAGTAAAGAACGAAAGTTGTAGACGGCCATGTCGTCTACACGAGCCTATTTTTAGTTTAACCCAAAAGTCTTTATCGAAAACCGTAGGCTAGATCGAAAGTGACTCGCCAAACAATTGTCTTTTAAAATAGTTCTCGACACCTATTTCGAACATGATTTTACCCTATCAAACAATCTCGATTTATAAAACTAAACATACGGGTCTCTAGACGGCCCGGCTAGCTTTCCAACGATGCTTTTAGTTTGTACCATGAATCACTATTGAGCTCGCTATTTACTTTCGAAAACAAATAACCACATAGAACTTCCCACCGTTAGTTTTGGTCTTGCCACTATTAGTTAATCCTAGCCATTGTTGGAGAATTGTAATAGAAATAATCAAGTACGTAGCATGAAATTTTCCTTTTCTATAAAATGTCTCTTGTTCCCCAACATTCGACATTCTTGTCTCATGTTTCCTCAACACCAACATATCTAGTTTCCTTAAAAGAAACATGTTTCCCACTTTAAAAACACTTTTATAATAAATATTTAATTTATTTAATTAATTATTTTTATAATAAAAATATAATATATTTAGGATATTGACCTGAATAAATAAACTGGCCCAACAACAAAATATTTAGTATTTCTAAATATATCCCGATTGAACGACTACACTTTAACTAAAACATTAAGACTTTCACAATTATTATAACCACCGATTTATTTAATAAACTCAAACACATACTAGGGGATTATATAAAACATATATTATTATTACGATAACGGAAATTTGTAAGACTTTTATGAAACATTATATTTATAGAGTCTTAATTAAATAAAAATCATTTTATTTAATTCATTTATATCGTTACCATTCAACCAAGGTAAATACACTTTATTAAATTACATGTTTGACAACGATAACAACTTATTAAATATGTGATCATGCATTTTCATCAACTACATTTATTTGCGCATTTTATTGTGCATTTACTGAGACACACATAAATTACTTAGGTAATTCCACTGCTTCGTGATCATGCTGCTCCAGTGCATTCAATGACATCATCACTACATCATTACCACTGAGGTGAGTTCATGGCCCCATCTTTACTGTTTTATAACTGGGGGAGAAAACATACAAAAACTATTTATATGCAAGCATGCACAGACAACAACAATTTATTGCCTACTGTTTGCCCCATTCCCGTGGACTGTAATAGTTAATAGTGTTGCACGAAATGTATGGATAGATCTATTCGGGTATTGACAACACCCGGCCTGTCGTGATCAGCTGTCACGTATTGCTTAGGCCAAGCAGCAGGTTTATGTCATTGTCGGATTAAGGGAAACCACATCAGGATAGACCCAATGGGCGTACTGAGAATCATGTCTAGCTTCTATTACAGGGCGTAGGAACTACTATAGTATTGGGTTGTGATGTCCTGCTATCGCCGTGGTGTTTGGCATATAAGTACTTATACTTTTTCAACTAAACTCCATGAATTCACCAACTTTATGTTGACCGATTTTTAATATGTTTTCTCAGGAAAATAAGCAGGTTCATGTGCATTGGCTTCCATCATCATCTAGGAAGCATCATATTTACCATCGAGCTGGGATATTTCTACAGACAATATTAAATGTTGATTTCAAGAGGATTTATTTAAATTGTAAGTTAAATTCATGTAATATGTTTTAAATGATACTTTGTGATCATGCTCTGTATACTATTTGCTATCGATCCACCAAAGTAACACCCCAGTTACTATTCCGCTGTATTTGACCAACTTGGGGGTGTTACAGAAATGGTATCAGAGCGATAGTTATAGAGAACAAGATCAAAAACTTAAAAAAAAATTTTAAACTGGACTATAACTGAACATAAATATCAGTTTAAGGAAAAATTGATTTTTGGAGACCCTAATAGTTAGGCATAAAGCATATAGAGCATACATATTATGTGAACTAACCCTTTACGTGCTTTACATATTACGATTGTGTAATATCCTTATGAAGCTATTAAAATACTTAAAGTATTTAATGAAACCCTATTTGGAATACAAACATGCCATGTTAGTAGGGAGCTTTATACTAAAGATGTTCCATCTCGATATTACGTTTTAACTGGGTGGTTAGGTTTACGATTTAAAGTGCCCTCGCTCCTCAAACGTTTATAGAATGGCTTCTGAAGTATGATGACCTGAACAATGCATTGTAACCACAAACAACATTGTACATAACAATCCTTAGAAATATCTAAATACAATCTAACTAAATCTTTGTAAATCTTTGAAAAATCTAACAAGATTTTATAAATCTTTGTAAATCTAACTAGATTCTGTGAATCTTTGGAAAATCTAACAAGATTTTATAAATCTTCAAAAATCTACCTAGATTTTTATCAATCTTAGAAAATCTTTGGAAAAATCTAACCATATTTTATAAATCTTTGAAATTATAACTAGATTTTATAAATCTTAGAAAATCTTAGGAACTCTAACTAGATGTTAACAAATATATAAAAATCTAACGAGGTTTTAGAAACCTTTTGAGAATCATAACTAAATTTTGTAAATCTTAGGAAATCTAACCCACTATTTATAAATATTTGGAAAATATAAATGGATTACGATAAATCTTGAAAATCTAACTAGATTTTTGTAAACCTTGAGAAACTTTATTCGAACTAACTCTTTGGAAATCTTATTTACTCTTTGGAAATTTTGTCTATTGAGATCTAACAAAATCATTTAGTATCTAACTAAACTTAACAAATTTCATACTAAATTTTTAGCTAGTAGTACTAGCTAGTGAGTAAAATTACTCCTTTCAAACATTGCATAATGTTTTACAGCATGAAAAACTTTGCACTATCATATGCATCATACATGAGCATTCATTCATTTTGATCACTGGAACTTTGAACATTATAACATATCTGTGAGTATTCGAACACTTGAGCAACAGAACTTTGAACAATACATTATGATTGTGAGTATTCAATCATAGGATCACTGGAACATTTCGTATGACTACATTTATATGAGCATACAGACATACTATTATTCATTGAACATTTCGTATGACTACATTTTTATGAGCATACAGACATACTATTATTCATTGAACATTTCGTATGAATACATCTTTATGAGCATACAAAACATACAGTTGATCATTTTTGGGACTATTAAGTCACCTGAAACACATGAGCATATGCATACATCATTTTAGATTTTATAAAGTCTAAAACAATGATCACAAGTATTTAAGTTTACCAAAGTATGTAAACTCACTACAAAATAAATGTACACATACCCTCCTTTATACTATAAGTAATAATACGGGTCAACGAAAGTCACCTTTTTACATTCTAACTTCACACTTATCAATTTTAATAAGTGTCATACGTTTTATAATACTAAAACTATACGTTTTATACTACTAAAACTATACGTTTTATATTTACTACTTATACTTTCACCACAAAACCTAAACCTTAACCAAATCACCTTAGATTTGAACATCTATCACGAAACACAACTTATTGACGACTCATACGCTTCTGCTTTTGGTAATTTCATGTGGTATTATTTAGATAAGTTTGCATCTTTAAATGATGCGGTGGGACCCAAATCAAGGTACTTAAGAGTCTATATATTTAGAGGACTTGAGTCTCTTGATTGTAAGCCACCAGACCAGAAGTTTATTTATAGTTTCGTATTAAGATGTTATGGGACACCCGAAGATGAAAGTTATAAATTAACAGGCTGTAAAGTATCTTAATAATATGTATTTTCCTAGATATTATATTTGTTTTAAATGATAAGTCTTGCCGGGAATATTTGAGTAGATTGGGCTATGAAATCCTTATTGAAACGAATTAGGACGCTTTTTCGTTTGAATAAAGAAATAATAGGTCATCGAACCATGATGTTATAAATTTTTACTTTACATGGGTGAGGACGCTTATCGATGTAAATAAAAATTTATAAACAAGTGGGCTTAAATATATTCGACGTGACTTGTTATCGATATTATTTTTCCAGCTATGGAGCGTATTCCCTTTGACTCACAGTTCGTCTAAAATACCGTATCATTATTAAATATTTATAAAGATTCCTGTTCATCTCTCTTGGATCATAGCATTGTGCCATTGATTCTCGACTTATTTTTCTTTTTCCCAACAACATATAAGCTTTTTGAAGCTTAATACACTTAAAAAAATTATAAACAAGTGGGCTTAAATATATTCGACGTGACTCATTATCGATATTATTTTTCCAGCTATGGAGCGTATTCCTTTTGGCTCACAGTTCGTCCAAAATACCTTATCATTATAAAATCCTTATAAATATTTCTGTTCATCTCTCTTGGATCATAGCATTGTGCTATTGATTCTCAACTTATTTTTCTTTTTCCCAACATCACATCACATAAGCTTATTGAAGCTTAATAGACTTAAAAATCTCTTGAAGGACTATTAAAACACAAACAACCCTTATCTATGCATACTGAGGACCGATAAGGCCCATGAAACACGTTTAATAGAGCCAAGACTTAAAACGAGCTTGTACTATTTTATCCAACCCTGTAAACTATCAGGGACTTATTTTTCCATTTGTCAAACATATTATAAGCCCTAGGATAATAAGACCAAGGGATAAACGTGGATTTCAATGAACTTAAAAGAAGCCCTAGTTGACTTAACACGGATTAAAAACCCTAGGGGTTGATTTTGCCACTTTTGAAACTAAATTTAAGCCCTAGGTTATTTCGTTGGAAAAATATTTGTGCCCTGAGGGCCAAATTACAAAAATAGAAGGACCAAATGTGTAAATTATCAAAACATAAAAGACAAATTACTTTGTGCATTAAAATTTACTCCTCAGAGGTTTACGATCAATAACTACATTTTAAATATCACATGTAAGTATAAACTTGAGTTCACAAGATTTCACATTCAAGAAAAAGTGCCCTCACTTGTTCCCTAGACGAGTAACTTCATCTTAAGCTTTGAGAACAAAGCTAAAATAACGGGTAAGTGCTGTAAAACCCCAAATTTTGGGCTTTTAACACGTCACCGGCTTCATTATTATTATCATACATCGTATAATATTTTTATCAACCACTTCTACAAACAAGATCATAATATTATATATTTACTTAAGTTACTTAAAACTTGACGTGTTAACCATAGAGCTATTTTATGGTTTTTAGACACATTTTATGTGCATAAATAATTATATTAATTATAATTATAATTAAAAATGACGATCCAAAAGATTACACATTAGAACTATAAACATTAATTTTTGGACATAAACATTTATTGCAATTAACCGATACAAACCCAACTCAATAAAATATTTTTAAAGCACCTCGATCATTTATTTTTATATAAAACAAATCAACCTAAACTTAGACTTATACTTTAAACATTAACCTAAACTTGTACAACACCTTTTCATAAATCCTAAATACTTTTTTTAAAACATTGTGTTTTCCCTTGACCCTTAGTATGCGACGGTAGGGAGTATACATGGGGGCAAAGTGTACAAACATGTCATTAAAACCATGTACTCCTAAAATCCTATGCAAGATCATGTTTATACTTGTAAGATCATCAAATCTCACCTTGCGACTCTCTCTTGTCGTGTAGACAAACCGAACCACACACCCTCATTTGGTTTTGGAAATATACACGTCTATACAAATCTCTCCAAATCTTGCAAGATCCTATAACTCCTTACTTCTTGTGTATAAAGTTGAACCACATCTCCACACCTTCTATACCTCCCTCATCATACACATTCACCATCACCTCCTTCTTTTCTTCTTCTTCTCCCGAGAGCAACACAAAGCAAAACCATGCCAAGGTAACACAAATCTAAAACATTTATACCTCTCCCTCACTCATGTATATACACAAAACCAATCACTACACTACAACTCCTTTCCTTCTTGGTTGGGACACAAGTAAACACAAACACAAGCAAACCTGTTTCTGCTCATGATGGTTGTTTTATTCTAACGACTAACACCCCACGTATGTCCTTATCACCCAATTTGGTTTTGTTTGTTGACAAGCAAACGAACACCCATGAATCTTGCTCGTTGGTAATCACCATGTGACGAGAGGGTACAATGAACCATGAGTTTTGGTCGTGTGATTCGTATGAGTTGGAAGTCATTCGCGTACCAATTTGATGTTTGGAGCACGAGTTATCTTCCATTTCTTTCCTTGTCGCGGACGCGAATCGCACATCATGCAACCCTAATCTTCCTTGTGAGTATCATACGCTTATATCTCTATCTTGTTCATTCTTATTTTCATTCTTTCACCCATAGTAGTTGTGCTTGAGAATAGTTAAAACAAGAAAACACACTTTCTGATGTTTCAAGGCTTAGTAATAACATAATGCAAAGATCTTTGGAAACGACCACTGTTTAACAATTTATACTATAATATTCTTTGCGTTTAAACAGAATGAAATGATACCCACGTTATATAGTCAATGGAAATGTATGAAAGAATTTAGATAGTTGTGAAACCTTAACTTTAGACCCCAAAACGAACCTATTAGGAATGAGTGCCCACAAATTTTATAGGGTCGAATGATAGACGAGCTAGCTAAGAATTCATAGTAACTCGAATCACTTAAAATGGTTAAGAAACGAACTAGGAATCACTTACCGAACATGCGGAACATAACTTATATTAGTCGAAATATATAAGTGTTAAAACGCGACCTTTTACGACATGATTTTGACCCCCTAAACAAGCTTGCCCCAAGACGAGTAAAGAACGAAAGTTGTAGACGGCCATGTCGTCTACACATTTTTAGTTTAACCCAAAAGTCTTTATCGAAAACCGTAGGCTAGATCGAAAGTGACTTGACAAACACTTGTCTTTTAAAATAGTTCTCGACACCTATTTCGAACATGATTTTACCCTATCAAACAATCTCGATTTATAAAACTAAACATACGGTTCTCTAGACGACCCGGCTAGCTTTCCAATGATGCTTTTAGTTTGTACCATGAATCACTATTGAGCTCTCTATTTACTTTCGAAAACAAATAACCACATAGAACTTCCCACCGTTAGTTTAGGTCTTGCCACTATTAGTTAATCCTAGTCACTGTTGGAGAATTGTAATAGAAATGATTAAGTACGTAGCATGAAATTTTCCTTTTCTATAAAATGTCTCTTGTTCCCCAACATTCGACTTTCTTGTCTCATGTTTCCTCAACACCAACATGTCTAGTTTCCTTAAAAGAAACATGTTTCCCACTTTAAAAACACTTTTATAATAAATATTTAATTTATTTAATTAATTATTTTTATAATAAAAATATAATATATTTAGGATATTGACCCGAATAAATAAACTGACCCAACAACAAAATATTTAGTATTTCTAAATGTATCCCGATTGAACGACTACACTTTTACTAAAACATTAAGACTTTCACAATTATTATAACCACCGATTTATTTAATAAACTCAAACACATACTAGGGAATTATATACAACATATTTTATTATTACGATAACAGAAATTTGTAAGACTTTTATGAAACATTATATTTATAGAGTCTTAATTAAATAAAAATCATTTTATTTAATTCATTTATATCATTACCATTCAACTAAGGTAAATACACTTTATTAAATTAAAGGTGTACATGTTTAACAACGATAACAACTTATTAAATATGTGATCATGCATTTTCATCAAGTACATTTATTTGTGCATTTTATTGTGCATTTACTGAGACACACATAAATTACTTAGGTAATTCCACTGCTTCGTGATTATACTGCTCCAGTGCATTCAGTGGCATCATCACTACATCATTACCACTAAGGTGAGTTCATGGCCCCATCTTTACTGTTTTATAACTGGGGGAGAAAACATACAAAAACTACTTATATGCAAGCATGCACAGACAACAACTATTTATTGCCTACTGTTTGCCCCATTCTCGTGGACTGTAATAGTTAATAGTGTAGCGCGAAATGTATGGATAGATCTATTCGGGTATTGACAACACCCGGCCTGTCGTGATCAGCTGTCACGTATTGCTTAGGCCAAGCAGCAGGTTTATGTCATTGTCGGATTAAGGGAAACCACATCAGGATAGACCCAATGGGCGTACTGAGAATCATGTCTAGCTTCTATTACAGGGCAGTAGGAACTACTATAGTATTGGGTTGTGATGTCCTGCTATCACCGTGGTGTTTGGCATATAAGTACTTATACTTTTTCAACTAAACTCCATGAATTCACCAACTTTATGTTGACCGATTTTTAATATGTTTTCTCAGGAAAATAAGCAGGTTCATGTGCATTGGCTTCCATCATCATCTAGGAAGCACCATATTTACCATCAGGCTGGGATATTTCTACAGACAATATTAAACGTTGATTTCAAGAGAATTTATTTAAATTGTAAAGTTAAATTCATGTAATATGTTTTAAATGATACTTTATGATCATGCTCTGTATACTATTTGCTATCGATCCACCAAAGTAACACCCCAGTTACTATTCCGCTGCATTTGACCAACTTGGGGGTGTTACATAACAATCAACTAAGGAACTCCTCTAACTCTCGACAACAGGATACAATTCAAGATGGCAGAGTCATGGTGCAACCATTTCAGGGGAGACCCAATTCTTCCACTACTGGTGCACGTTCATCTAACACTGCTGCTACAAGAGGTAATAGCACTGGCAAAATGAAGGTGATTATATGCTACAACTGCAACGGGGAAGGGCACATGGCCCGAGAGTGTAAGCAGCCTAAGAGGAAAAGGGACAACACATGGTTTCAGGAGAAGATCTACTTTGTGAATGCTCAAGCCTAAGGACGTGAGCTCGATGAAGAAGAGTTGGCATTTCTCGCAGATCCAGGAGTCGCGGACACTGACGGTCTCACAGCAGCCATCACAAATAATGCCGCATATTAATTCGATGATTTGGATGCATACGACTCTGACTGTGATGATCTCAATACCGCCAAAGAATCTCTATGGCAAATCTTTCACTTTATGGAGCTGACACAATTTCTGAGGTACCAAATGCTGCTACAAATACTAGTATTGTACCTTATCAAGTTGAGCAAGTGTCTGAGTATTCGGAACAGCCTCCGGTGGTTAGTAACTCAATCGAGGAGACAAACAATGATAGAAATATCAATGAAAGTCCCCAAACTTTGAGTGAACCACAACCGGGAGCTATTACGACTATCAATTCATCTGCTCAACCTGATTTGGTTATGGTCTCAGTATCTTTGCTTAGCCAAATGAATAATGCGGTCCTTGAAACCCTCAGTGTTAATCAGACTTTATCTACCGAGCTTGCTTTGCATAAGGAAAAGGTTAAAACCTTAGAATTAACTCCAGTGTCCACTACCTTAACTAATCCTGAATTTGATAGGTTTCGGCAAGTCCAAATGGATAATCTGCTAGAAATTGAGAGTTTAAGAGCAAATCTTTTGAAAGAACTTAAAGAAAAATAGGCAGTCGTTAATAATTTTCAAAAACTACAAACGGATTTCGAAATTCTCGAGTCTAAAAGAGTTGAAACGAAAATTAAGGCGTTTGAGAGAGTTAAAAAGACTTAGATTTTGCTTTTAAAACAATACTCTGCTTCACATTTAGTACACTTGTTTCATTCTTCTTTTCAAGAGTTCAATCTATCGCGTCTAATATACCTACCACCTAACCTGGGGTATGCAAAGCAAGCATTTCACCACAACCCAAGACTTTATGATGCAACCAAGTTAGGATTGGTATTAGATCCGATTGTGTTCTTGAATGAATCTGAGAGCATGACACCATATGCAGAGAATCGGTTAAAATTACTTCCTACATATCCTGAATAAGACTATGCACAAATGAATGCAACAAATGCAAAAATAGATCTTAGAACTCGATTTAATATGCAAAAGAAATCTATCCAAACATCCACTTTCATGGCTACTAGAGAATGCCTTAGTATATTTCCTACACTCGTTAACTCGGACGAACGGAAGGAAATTCCTAAGAATCTTCCACCGGTAAGTACGGTAAAGCTCAGCTTGGAAGAGATTGAGCGATACCTTACCGAGTTTGACAAGGTCATCCTGGAATGTACGACTTCAACGGCTCAAACCGGTGGAAAATAGGATTTCGAACACATGAAAACGGTGTTTGAGAAAGAGATCGTTCCATTTGTAAACCATATTAAAAATGGAGTCTATGATCTAGCGGGAAATCTATGTTTTGAAATTGGTGAAGTTCAAAAAGTTTTATATGAAATGGATGATTCTTATGAACAACATTTAATTGAAAAAGAAAAGATTTTATCCGAATATGACCGATTCTTAGAACATATAGTGTCTCTCGAAGTGATGCAAGTTGTTACTCTTAAATATGCTCATGAGATTTCGTCTACTGTGAATAAATATGATGATGTGCATGATATATCTGTGAATATTGTTGAGCCTGTGATAAATGTATATAATCATTCTTGTCATAAATCTAACGCTGAATTTTTAGAGCTTCAAGATTCTTATAACACACTTTCAAAACGTTTTAATGAGCTTCAACAACATTGTATATCTCTTGAAATTGAAAAGCAATCTAAAAATGAAACTCTTTCAAAAACAAATGATTGTGAAAACTCCGTTGAGACAAGTGACAAGATGATTAAGGTAGTTCAGGCATTAGAGGAAGAAATTATGAGACTTAAGAGAGAATCAGTAGCAGAGAAATTGGAACTAGAGGCTGCAGAGATTAAAAATCATGCCCTAGAAGATAGAATTACTTCTATGATAGGGGAGCTTGATAAAGTAAAGCAGGGTTTCTCAGATATTTATGGTTCGTTAGAAGAACGCTTCGCTTTTAATGCAGCAGAGCAAAAGTCACTCGTTGACCAATTGAACTGTAAGTGTGAGGAAAACTCTGACTTAAACATCCAACTCATAAACAAAAACATGGTTTTGGCTGAATTAAATGAGACACTTCAACTCAAATAAGAAGTTGTTGATAATCCAGCCACTATCTCTACCTCGACCTCTAGTGCTCCCAAACCCAACCCACGTGTGCTATATCGGGATCCAAAATTTAAGAATAGTCCAATTAAGTTTGCCACATACATGAAAAATGCCTTAGAACATGCTGATCTTGCTAGAGAGATCGTTGATGACATGCGTGAACTAGATCCCACAAGTCATCTTCTATATGATCTTTTCTTATATGTGGACCGCGTTCAGGATTGTTTAGCAAACTTAGAGTACATTGGGCAACTGATATATGTACCCCCGAAACAGCAAACCCCCACCATTGCCATTACTTCATTCAATAAGAATCCAGGATCTAAGCCTATTTTAAACACACCCATCAAGGCAACATCAAAATCTGTCACTAATGTTCCCATGGCTTCTACAGGAGTAATTATGTCTACTAAGGCTAAAGGATCTCAAGACAAGAAAGATAGGATCAAGCCTTCCACTTGTAGGACTGCCAAGAAGAAAGTAGAAGTTCACCCTAGGAATGTTATTTCAGTTTCAAACAAAAAGAATCATGTATCTAAGACAAAAGGATCTGCTTCTGTGTAGAAGCCTAAGAAAAATGTAAATTCGAATTTGCGATGTCGGAATTGTAATGAATGCATGTTTTCTCAGCGTCATGATTTATGCCTTGTTGATCACATGAATGAAATATATGAAATTAGGAACAATCTTTAATGGATTCCAACGGGGAAGAAATTTACCCAAGTTGGTTGGCAATGGAAACCCACTGGTAGGACCTTTACTGCTAATGGAACTAAGTGTCCTTTAACTAGGATCACATCCATAGAAGCTAGGTCTCAGCGTCCTTTAAATAGGAACACTAGCACTAAGAAATGGAAAAAGCGCCCTTTAACTAGGTCTGCCCCCACTATTATGCCTACCAGTGAAGAAATACCTCAGGATCTTAGACAACTAGAATCTAAGACGACATTTAGGAAGCAAGTTTGGAAGCCTAAGAATTCTTCAGTTAGCAAATCTTAGATAATTATATATGTACCTTCTAACACAGAGGAACTACTAGATTCTGATACATCGTCCTTGTCTGGTGATATTTTCAGGTGGTCCAAATCATCCTCTGGTACTTGGACTCTAAATGCTCAAAGCACATGACCGGAGATCGCTCGATGCTCAGAAATTTCGTCAGCAAGTTTCTAGGAACGGTTAAATTTGGCAACGACCATATTGCGAAGATCATGGGTTATGGTGAATACCAAATTGGGAATGTTACGATTTCAAGGGTTTATTATGTAGAGGGACTTGGTCACAATCTATTTTCCGTAGGATAATTTTGCGATTCAAACCTTGAGGTGGCTTTTCGACAACATACTTGCTTTATTCGCGATCTTGCAGGAAATGATTTGTTAAATGGTTCTCGAGGGGATAATCTCTACACAATGTCAATTCAAAACATGATGGCCGCCTCTCCTGTATGCCTTCTTTCCAAAGCATCTAAGACCAAGTCATGGTTGTGGCATCGTCGGTTATCTCATCTCAACTTTGATTCCATAAACCATTTGGCTAAAAACAAACTTGTTCGTGGTCTTCCAAAACTTAAGTTCGACAAGGATCATTTATGTTCCGCGTGTTCTTTGGGAAAAAGCACCAAGAAATCATACAAACCTAAAGCTGAAGACACCAACCAAGAACCACTGTATCTTTTGCACATGGATCTTTGCGGCCCAATGCGTACGGCTAGTGTGAGTGGTAGAAAATACATCCTCGTCATGGTGGATGATTTCTCAAGGTTTACATGGGTAAAAATTTTAGCATCCAAGGATCAAGCACCAGAGTATATTATTACTTTCTTAAAGATGATCCAAGTACGTCTTAATGCTACTGTTCGCCGCATTCGCACTGATAATGGAACTGAGTTCGTTAATCAAACTCTACGAGACTATTATGAAAAGGTAGGTATTTCACATGAAACTTCTGTTGCTCCCGTTCCACAACAAAACGGTGTCGTGGAAAGACGTAACCGTACACTTATGGAAGCTGCTAGAACTATGTTGATTTATGCGAATGCTCCTTTATTCTTATGGGCTGAAGCAGTGGCAACCGCATGTTATACCCAAAACCGCTCCATCATTCGTAAACACCATGGTAAAACTCCATATGAGCTTCTTCATGGACACAAACCCGATATTTCATTTCTTCATGTGTTTGGTGCACTATGTTATCCAAATACAAATAGTGAGAATCTGGGCAAACTTCAACCGAAGGCTGATATGGAATTTTCATTGGTTACTCGCCTGCAAAGAAAGCTTACCGAATTTATAACCGTCGTCTTGGCAAGATTGTAGAAACTTTGGATGCCGATTTTGATGAGCTGACAGCCATGGCTTCTGAGCAACACAACTCTGAAACCGCATTACATGAGATGGGAACCGGTACAATCAGTTCCGGATTAACTCCCAACAATCCTACTTCTCCATCATTTATACCACCTACAAGGTCCGAGTGGGATGAGTTATTTCAACTATGTTTAATGAATTCTTTGATCCACCTAGTAACGATTCTCCAGCACCTGCAGTAGTAGCTCCGTTTCCCAAAGTTGTTGCTCAAGATAATGGAAATCAGTCCGAGACATCTACTGTTACTCTTGAACTAGATGTCCCATCCCCAACCAATTCACAAACTACACCTGAATCATCACCCTCACTCTTTCCTAATGATGTTGAAGAGGATCCCTATGATCACAATTTGGAATATGCTCACTTATAAGAGCTTCCCTTCTTTGGTTCACAAATACCTGAAGACCCTAACGGTGCGTCTACCTCAGAGGAAGCTCCTGCAATCGTTCACTCCCGACCACCACGGATTGAAAATCACAATACAAAATGGACAAAGGATTACCCAATCCGCAAAATTATTGGTGACATCAATCGACCAGTCTTAACACGCCACCAACTCTAAGAACATGCATTATACTGCTACTTTGATGCATTTCTTTCTGACACTGAACCTAAAAACTGGCAACAAGCAATGACTAAATAATCTTGGATTGAAGCCATGCAAGAGGAACTTAATGAATTTCAACGTCTTGAAGTGTGGGAATTAGTTCCTTTACCCAGCAACGTTGAAATCCTTACATTGTTGTGGGTATATAAGGTTAAACTCGATGAGTTAGGTGGAGTGCTGAAGAACAAAGCTAGATTGGTTGCTAGAGGTTACAAACAAGCTTTGGGTATTGACTTTGAAGAATCCTTTGCTCCTATTGCATGATTGGAGGCAATTAGACTATTCATTGCTTATGCTGCTCACATGAATATGATCGTCTACCAAATGGATGTTAAGACGGCATTTCTCAATGGTGAATTAAGGGAAGATGTCTATGTAAACCAGCCGAATGGATTCGTCAACTCTGAGTATCCTAATCACGTGTACAAGCTCAAGAAGGCTCTTTACGGGTTGAAACAAGATCCACGTGCGTGGTACGATCTCTTATCGTCGTATCTCATCTCGAAAGGCTTCTCTAAAGGCAAAGTGGACACAACATTATTTATTCTCAAGGAGGACAACGAAATGATACTGGTAAAAATTTATGTTGATGATATAATATTTGCTGCTACTAATCAACGATTGTCTGACCATTTTGAGAAAATTATGTCCACATGTTTTATGATGTCGATGATGGGAAAAATTTCATTTTTCTTAGGGTTGCAAATTTCTCAGAATCCCAGAGGCATCTTCATTAATCAATCCAAATTTGCTCTTGAATCATTAAAGAAGTATCATTTTGAAAATTGTGACCCCGTGGATAAGGAAGGGATAGCTGTCAATCCTAAACTTTACCGTGGAATGATCGACACCCTTCTCTATGTGACTGCTAGCAGGCCTGATTTGCAATTTGCTATATGCATGTGCGCCCGGTATCAGGCTCGACCTACCGAAAAGCACTTACATGTTGTGAAAAGGATCTTTCGATATCTTAAAGGAACACTTAATCGTGGTCTGTGGTATCCGAAGTATTCTTCTATTGCACTAACCTCATATGCAGATACGGATTATGCTGGGTGTCATGATACTAGACGTAGCACTTCTGGTAGTGTGCAACTTCTTGGAGATAGACTTGTTAGTTGGGCATCAAAAAGGCAGAAAGCGATGCGATATCAAGTACAGAGTCTGAATACATTGCTATGTCCGGTTGTTGTGCTCAACTTCTTTGGCTGAGATTACAATTAACTGACTACGGTCTTGGATTCAACAAAATCCCGATGTATTGTGATAACAAAAGTGCAATTGCTCTGTGCTGCAATTACGTTCAACATTCCCGAGCAAAGCACATTCACATACGCTACCAATTCATCAAAGAGCAAGTGGAAAATGGAGTGATCGAACTATACTTCGTCAACACTGAGTATCAGCTGGCATATATATTCACAAAGGCCTTAGATCGAGGACGTATCGAGTTTTTATCGAAAAGCTAGGCATGAAATCATTCTCCCCAGCGACACTTAAGGAGTTGGCAGAAGAATCTGAAGAATAGTGATGGTAAACTATTCTAGCGTATCCTTTGATCGTGATCTTGTATATTATCGTATATATTTAAACCACCAAAAGAAAAATAAAAAAATATAAAACATAGAAGAACCATAAAAAATATAAAACATGCAAAATCCATAAAAAATATAAAAAATCAAGAAAATCCAAAAATATTTTTCGTTTTCAAAACGGGCATGTCTTTTAGTACGGTAATATTTACGGCCTTAGAAATGTCGATTAAAATTGACACGACGCCATAAATAGAGTCCGTATAAAAGTTGTACATGTTTTAAAACATGCCCATTATGGCTTGTAGTTATTTCAGACTGCAACCCGCTTTTCGCATTGAAGTCACGTATTTCTTATGAAAACGTTGGCTCACAACGGGAATTAATTTTCTCGGGCAAGGTTTACTTTAAAACCTTGTAAGGGACTAAGTTTACTTTATAACTTGGTCTAACATAAATTAGTGTACGTATCAGTGCACTTACTTTGTCAAAATAAGAGAAATCTTATTGCCACCAGAATCGTTCCAACCAATCACTTAACCGGATAATGTGTTCATGGATATTTGCTTCTTTAACATCATTGACTACAGCTCTTTAAATAGAAAACGGGTCCGTGGTTAAGGGGGAGCAAATACTAAATCTTATTGGAATTCAAATTGGTCTTCAAAAAGGATTTTCAGAAAATATAAACCGTTCATCATCATCATTAAGTGCTAAGTGTGCCTTGTGTGAAATAGACATTGAAGTATAGGTTATTTGAATTTTGGCGTTAAGTGTATGTGTTTGTGTTTGTGAGCGGGCTGATATTTCGTTATGTTTATTTGGTTAATCCTAACGACTTTAACAAATACTATAAAACTGGGGGACAATTGTTGCAAATATTGCAATCTTGGGGTTTCATGTGTAAATTTGGCAAAATTTTTGACCAAGTCAAACACTTCACCCCCCTTCCCGTTCCCTGTTTCTTCTCCATCGCAAACACACACAAACAAAACACTCCCCTCCATTGTTATACCTTGCTAATCCTTCATCTTTGAGTTTTGATTGCCTGCACTTCGTTCATCATCCTAGGTATTGTATCCTGTTGTAAATGTTATCATATATCTCGTTTCTTTGCATCACAAACAAAAACAGAAATCATAGTTAATCTAAAAAAATAGGGTTTTAAGTTTTGCGATGAATATGTAAATTGACAAGTGGGATATGTTTAGAATGCCTAGATGCACAATGGTCTTGCCCAGTTTTGTGTAAAACGTTGCCAAGCTCCAGGATTTGAGAAGTCAAAGTTTCGATCGGATCCCAGTCACGGATTCCGATGATCATTGCGACACCAACATTGCGATGCCTTGTCATTGCGATGAGTCATTCCGATGGCTCATTGCGATGGGCTATTGCGATGGGTCATTCCGATGGCTCATTGCGATGGCTCATTGCGATGGGTTATTCCGATGACGCATTGCGATGTCGTATTGCGATGATGCATTCTGATGCGTTATTGCGATGGCATTGTAATGGTATTACGATGGGCACATCTTGAGATGATTTCTCAAACATTCCGATGGAAATTAAACATTACGATGGAACACAATATATTGCGATGACTAGGTGATTCCGATAGAACAGTATTGCGATAGGATTGCGATGGTCTTACATTGCGATGGATATGTTAGGATTCCGATGGTTTGTAAGATTGTGATGGATTTAGGACTATTATTATTCCGATGACTTGTTAACTTGCAATGTGTAATCTTGGTGATATTGTGATAGCTTTTAATATCATGTTATCACTATAAGGTAGTGATGAGTAATAGGATTGTCTTGCTAGCATAATGTTAGGTGGCACCTATAGACATGTGTCGTGATCTAGTTAATTGTTGTTCTATAAATGTTATGTGCTAATGATCGTCGTGTGTTACTGCAAATGCTACAAATTGGCATATATTTAAGATATATATGTTTTGTGTATATCATCTGTGTTTATGTCATCAAAGCAGGAAAATGTCAATCACATAAGAACAACAATGACAACGTGATCTCGAACTTGTTTTGCTCAGCGACAGACTACCATATGCTGAGAACAACTCTCGTTTACAAGAGGATTTTGATCCGTCTATACCAGCTTTCAAAATCGCCACGGATATCCTAGACATCTCAGCCATCAAAGATGCATTCAGATGTACTGCCTCTGTTCCCGAAGTCTACATGCTCGAGTTCTGGAACACTGCATCACTTTCGAAAAAGACTATCTCATTCCAACTGAACAAAACGCCAAGGGTACTTAACTTGAGCATCTTTCGGCAACTGTTTAAACTTCCTAAGTTGGCACAAGGAGAACAATTTGTGGCTAACCCAAAGAACGATGAAGTGTTTCGAGTCATTCATGCTATGAATTATGAAGGTGAAATCCACAACCTATCCCAGTTCAACACATCACACATAGGGCAACCCTGGAAAGCACTTATCACCATCATTGTCAAATGTCTTACTGGAAAAACTCAGGGCTCCGACGCAATGAGACGACCTTAGGCTCACATATTTTAGGGACTTTACACAGCATCGAAAGTAGACTATGCACTTCTTCTATGGCAAGAATTTTGTTATCAGTTTACTGGAACCAAGAATAAATCAGTGCATCTTCCATTCCCAAGATTCACCAAGCTCATCATCAACCACTTTATGAAGAATGACCCAACCATTGACACTCGCGGGAATTTATTCTACCACACAAAAGATGATGACTATGTGATTCTACAAATGAATGCAGCACTAATTCCACAAAGTATGCATTACGTCCTGCCCTTGTACCTGACACAATGATAAATGACGGAATCAAGGAAAGTGATAAATATCAAGAGATGCTTAATGATATTGATGCACAGTTTCGACGAGCAAATTCACTTCCCTTAGATAAGCAAAAAGGTAAACGCAAGAAAAGAGTTTCAAAGCGCCAATCGACTGCTTCCTCTAAAGACAAAGGCACAGGGAAAATGCAAATAGTTGATGAAGATGATGATGAAGATGAGACGATCCATACTGAGGAAGAACAGGAAGAAGTACCACTCAGAAGGACAAAGAAAGCAAAGCAGACTAAAGGTAAAGAAGCAAGTGTTGCTTCAGATGAACCAGCTCAACAATCAATTTCTGAAGCCAAACGACTGCGTATTATTCTTCAACAAAGCAGAGTGGAAGCTTTTGCGACTTCCACAGGATCAGGCTCAAGACTGTTTGAGGACTTAGAGGAATTTGGCAATCCTGATGCTGACATGGCATTTTATGAAGATCCTACCGATGAAGATGCTTATGAAGATGCTGATAACTTTCATTTTGAAAGTCGTGAGCAGAGTGAAGAGGGTGGTAGCAGTGCAAACACAGATACAAGTTTGATGTATCAAGACGCCAATATCACCACATCCTTAACGGAACCAACTCACACAATGGTACACGATGATGCTCATGCAACTTTCATACCAGAAACTCAACTTCAAAGTAAGTCTACTTCCGGCTCTGACGATGTTATGAAATATCTTAATTTGGAAGGGGAGGGTGTCGAGGTAACAAATACTGATCCATCGACAAATGAAGACATGGTGGATGTTCCCATAATTACTGTTACATCAACCACCACTCCACCATTATCCACCTCAGTCATCAGTGAAGTCATAACACCAGCTATCACTCCAGCACTTGTTGAACAACCGGTATCAACCACCATCCTAACCACTGAATCTACACCGTCATCATCAATAGCTGAACAACCTGTATCAACCACCGCCCCAATCACTGAATCTACACCATCCCCTATCCTTGAACAACCCATATCATCCACCACCACTTTAACAGTAATAGTTACACCTCCTTCTTTAGTACAACAAGTATTATCCACATCCAATCCATTCCTCACAGTTAGTGATCCACTGATCCAGTCTCTTCAATCACAGCTGGAGGCTCAAGCTAAACAAATAGCCTCACTGACTGAACGATTCACCTCTCCTCTCAAGGAACCGCAACCGGATGAGCCTACACTTAAGAAATTATCTGACAGAGTGTCTAAACTTAAAGAACAACACAAATCATTTCTTGGAGAGAAGAAAACTCGTGACAAAGAGAATGCTGCCTTTCTTGGGTCAATTGATGAGAAGATGACCAAGATCATTCGACAAGAAGTCAAGTCATATGTTGATCAACAGCTACCAACTTTTTTCGGTAATGGTTTATCTACACTTCAACTAATGACACTGTTACAGACATGTCAGCTAAATATTGGGGCTCATAAATCGAAAAATAAATGAAAAGTTCTGCAATATCTCAACAAAGCAATTACTGAAGATACACCAGCAGATACTACCGACTCTGAGTCTGACAATGAAGACCAACCAGAGGAGGAAGAAAATGAGGATAACGGTGATGAGGATGATGGTGAAAATGATCCAAATGAGGAAGAGGATAAGGAAGGAGATGAGGAGGAAGAAGAGGATGAGGAAGAAAAGGATAAGGATGAAGATGAAGAGGAGGACGAGGGTACTGATGAGGATGAGGATGACGATGATGATAATGACGACGGTAATGGAACCAACAAGGGTGATAAGAATGACAAAACGGGTACTAATGCCGAAGAGTCTAATAAGGATGAAAGTGATAAGGCTACTGAGAAAGGTATTGAGGAAGCTGTAGAAAGCATTGCTGAAACCGCAGAAAAGACACTGGAGTCAACTATACCAGAAACTCAGCATATTGACACAGGTATATCTACTGAACCAGTTTTTACTACTAATTCTCACAATGAATCTGTAGAATATATGCAAGAAGACGAAATTCCTCTGTCTACGCAACAAGAAGAACCCACAGGGTCACTGCTAGAAGAAGAACCTCACGATGATATACCTGTGACGCAAGAACAACCTTCAACACCATCTGAATATCAGCACATCACTGATATGGAAGTTGAAGATTTAAATGTCCCAGAACCAACGTTTGCTGAATCTCTTATCATCGACGACACGGTACATGAGCAACTCTGGCTCACAAATGCAGCACCACAACATCCTTTCATCACAGCAACTGAAATGGAGCTGACTCAATTCCTGAAAAATCCTATCGATTTCTCGGCCTTTCTAAGGTATTCTCATGGGAAACCGACAATGACTCTGGATCTTATCAAAATGGTAGCCGCAAATATGGACTTCTTTGATACTTTGAAGATCAGCCATAATGAAGCAGAATATCACTTGAATGAGCTTACCAAGGCAATGAGAGCGACGACTACGGGAATTCAGACTCCTGTGTTACGACCTCTTACACCCACGGTCATCGCCGGTTCTGCAACGATCCCAATAGAGCACTTTGTTTCTCACGATCTTGAATACCTTGAAAATGGCGCAAAGAAATATGCCACGTCACTTACTATGATCAAGGCTGTTAATCTAGAAAACGTTCCATGGATCAAAGATAAAGTACCTGATGCAATATGGAGAAAGAAACTGCTCAAGTTTTATGATACTTTTGCTTCACTTGGCATCTCTCACTGGACTGCAAAGAAAAGTTTAGCTTACAATAATTTCCATCGTCCAAAGAGAGGCTCTTCTATTGTCTCAGCTCACAGAATCAAAAGAATCCAAGGAGCAACCACTCAGACTTTCTTCGATTATGATTACTTGAATGTAATCGTGTTCAAACGTACTGATGAGAAAGAATACCGAATTGACGAAAGTGATCTCCAGTACCTTCAATTTGAAGACATCGAAGATCTTCTGTTGTTATTGGCTCAGGAAAAAGTTGACCATCTACAACCTGAATTTGTCATTGCAATGAGCTCCAACTTTCGTCAATATGCAAGAAAAATCGTCATTCAAAACCGGGTGGAAGATTTTCAACTTGGAGTAGAGAGCTATCAGAAACAGCTAAACTTGCAACGTCCCCATACAACTCCGCTCAGTAATTTTCACAAGAACAAGAAGCCGTACATGGGGACCACGACACCGGAAGCAGGGATATTTTATCCAAATGAAACTGGAGTCATGCATTTTATGCAATTCTCCAAACTACACAAATTCAGCGATGGTACGCTCAAGCATGTTCGAGATGATCTGACGGTTCTCAATGCCGACCTACCGCTTCCAGCAGTCAAGCACACCTGGATAACCCAGTGCAAAAAGCGAGCAAAGTACGCAATCAAGAAGATCGAGGAACTTCTAAGGAAGCGCCGGTTGCTACGAAGTGTGGAACGATTCATCGGTGGACGACCATATGGAGCTCACCATAGGTTCACGGAACAAGCCATTTAATTATGGTTCGTCTTATGACAGGTCAACTCCATATCTTTATAATTATGAATATGTAAATTTTTGTATAATCAGCTTTTGTGGCATGTTGTAGTGTAAAAGTTTGATATTTTTCAAGAATTTCTCTCGAGATTCCAAATCTTTCAAACATATCGTACTCAAGCACTACAACTAACCCTCAATAATTTGAGGGGGAGCATTAATATGTTCTTTGGCTAACATCAAATTTCATTTTATTACCCAAAGATCGGTTAATCCATTAATATCCAAAATATTGTTGGTTAACATTTTGGAAAGGGGAGAAAATAGGATTAAGGAGACTTAATGATACTTGGCTAAACAATGAAAAAGGCTTAAAAGATATAAACCAACTTAATATGTGTAATGCACATGTTAAGGGGGAGCGTTTTTGGTGATCAAAACACTTAAGGCACAAAAACTTTAATTATAATATCACAAGTGCTTTAAAGTGATTTTTCAAGGATTTTTCATGGTGACAATACTTACCCAAAACACACTTAATTCACGACGGATGTTGTGACAAAAGGGTGGTAGGTATAGGTATTAGTCTAATGATTCATCTGAATCGATGGAATCTTCCCAAGGACAATTCCCTAGATAGAATTAGAAGTTTTAGGAAAGATGGAGAACCATTGTGAACTGATAGGTGTGAAAACACCCATCCTTTTTACCACTTAATTACAATAATAACCGAGCCAAAACGTGTATTTTATGTCATTTATGTCGGAATTATGCGTGGTTTGTGTTTTTGTTGTGATTTAGGACGAAAAGGTGAAAAGTGGAGAAAACACAGGATTTTACGGGCTTTTATCGAAGAAAAAGACGAAAGATGAAGTCGAAAGATCAAGAGTGGAAAAAGAACGGAAGTCCAAGACCAATTCTGAAGATTTATCGAAGAAAAAGTCAAAAGACGGAAGTTTACTTAAAAGTCGAAGAACTCAAGTCTAATTTATTGAAGATTATAAGACGAGTTTGAAGAAATCCTAAGAAAAAGTCCAAGTATTAAGAAGATTAACAAAAGATTAAGAAGATCAAGGACCTAAGCTTGCAAATAAGAGAAAGAAGGAGAAGCTTCCACCTTAAGCTTTCCCCTCCTATAAATAGTTTAGGATCTCATTTTGTAAAGAGTGTTGGAGGCTTGACAAGCCTCCCTTCCACCATCTTCAATTTCTTGTTCTTTACTTTTATGCATCTTAATCTCCATGTAACACACTTTTAATTTTCTTTTAATTCCAAGTGAGTTTCCATTTAATTAATGTTAATCTTTACTTTATTGTTAATCTCCTTCTTCCTTTCTTGCTTGATTTGTTCTTAATCTTTGAGTTCATGTTCTTGAGTTTTTATGATTTTAATCAAGTGGGTTTTGATTGATTTGGCTTTGTTTGTTAGTTTTAATGATTTGTTTTGATTGATTATTGTTAGTTGATGTTTATTGGTTGTTTTGGTTTAATCTTTTGGTTTGATTTGTTTAGATTTGCTCAAATTCGTGCTCCATTCTTTTTTCCCTGTTCTCCGTCCTTGTTACTGTTCTTGCCCAGAATTTTCCGCATAGACCACTTTTTCCGCATAGACCACTTTTTTCCGTATAAGACCATTTTTCCGCATAAGACCTTTTTTTCCGCATAAACTCGATTATTCCGAATAGCCAGTTTTTCCGAATAAGACCTTTTTTCCGCATAAGACCCTTTTTTCCGCATAAGACCTTTTTTCCGCATAAGACCATTTTTCCGCATAAGACCCTTTTTTTCCGCATAAGACCTTTTTTCCGCATAAGACCCTTTTTCCGCATAAGACCTTTTTTTCGAATAGCCAGTTTTTCCGCATAAGACCTTTTTCCGCATAAGACCTTTTTTCCGCATAAGACCTTTTTTCCGCATAAGACAATTATTCCGCATAGGCATTTTTATTCTGAATAGTTTAAATTTTCCGAATAGCTTTTTATTGAGTTTTTAGTTTTCCGTTTTAAACTTTATTTTTTTCCCGCCTTTTTCTTTATTTGCATTTTTACTTGTTTTCCTTTTATTTAAGTTTATTTCACGTCATTTACTTTATTTGCCTTTTAAATTTCTCGTCATTTATTTCCCGTTAAGTTTTTATCTTTAATTGTTTCCTTTTACCGTCTTTACTTTATCTTTATTTGTTTCAAGTTTTTACTTTTCATTAGTTTTAGACAACGACACCTCTTTTATTTGATTCACCAAGAACAGCTGAGTCGCATAATTAACCAGAGATCAATTCGAGAGGATACCGAGAATTATCCAGAACCCCATTGAAAATCCCTTGTATCAAATGGCGCCGCTGCCGGCTCTTTTCGTGAAGATTGAAGGTTTTTTGTGAGTGATGTGTTGAATTTTAGGACCCGTTCACTTGTGAACGTTATTTTTCTTGTCAAAAATTTTCAAAAATCCAAAAACATTTGAAAAATCATAAAAAGCATTTCTTTTTCAAAAGTTTTGCACCAAAAATATTCTTCTTGCTTATCTATCTTTCTTTATGGATTTTTATGTCCATTGCGTCCGGTGTGGGAAACAACTATCTGGGAACAACTCTTGTCAATGGTGTACATGTGAGCGGTGCGGAAACGATATCGACTACACACAATCCGGATTTTGTCCTTTGTGCAACTCGACTAATTCGTACTTTTTGAACCTACCTCATGTTCCCCCGTGCATCTATTGTGGAAGCGATTCTCATTGGCATGTTTCGTGCCCGGTTCGATACCCGTCTGGTCACGGGCAAGAACCGGAGTACAATTATGACAATGATAATAGCTATCCACAAGATGCACTTGATTTTTCTCCATACCCGGTTTGCAACAACTGTGGGGGTCCTCACGATACCTATTATTGTCAACCACTGAATTGCTATGAGCCACAACCTTGCTATAATTCGGGTTTTCAACACTATGAGCCCCTACATCACACCCTCAATCATCAATCCTCTCAGCAAATTCATCTTGACCCACAACTCACTACCTTGAATGAAGAAACACACTCCTTTGTTTTGCAACTTCAAGAAGCCGTTGTTTTGCTTAAAGAACTTAGGGACGAGGAAAAGCGACTAGAGCAAGTATCTAATCTTAGTGATTATACCCCTCCGCTTGTGCATCAATACTATTATGATGATGACGATGATGTTGTATGCACTTTCAACTCATCTTCCGAAGTTGCTGCTCCTACTCTCGATGTTCCTACTGCGTCTAAGGATCTAGATTCGTTGCATGAGCTTAGTGATGTTGGTCTCGACAAAGTATTGGATGATGAGGTTTGTGACTTACCTACTATGGAGCCTGAGGACGACGTTGCTCTTACGAAAGCGGTCGATCCTAGTGATGATGATTCTTCTCTCTGCTATGAGAATTTCACTTTTGAAATTTCTCAATCTCCACCGGGAGATGTAGAAAATGACGATTTATTCTCTCCGGTTTACGAGCAGTTCACCGATGAACATGATCTGGTGGATGAGGTAGAAGACGTGCTTCTTCGTGATGGATTACGGAAAGTGCACCTTCTTATTGCTCAAATCGAAGCGTTGACTTCTCCTTCTCTTTCCAAGTCTTTACCTCCATATATTCCTACCGTTGAAGATAATGACCCATTGCTGGAAGAAATCGACATCCACTCCATTCCTCCAGGTATTGATGACTCTGACACGGAGGGGGACATTATTTTTGATAATTTGCTGCAGGAAAGTATTGACCCAAGTCCCCCTCCCGAGCACCTTCCATCCTCCCTTTTAGCCACTATCACGGAGGATGAGTGCTTTGATCCGGGAGGTGACCTTGATTATGCTATGATTGATACCATCACGGCTTTGCCGTTTGCTCAGCATCCATTGTCTTTGGGGGAGGACAATGTGCTTACTATACCCAACCCACCTCCCGTGGATCTTGAATTCACATACTATATGTATGTTGAAAGGACCTTTCTCCCTTTCAAGACTTATCCCCCCGCCTCTCCTCTGTTGATGTCAACCGGGAACGAGGACAAGGTCTTTGATCCCGGTATCACATTCGAGGCTTCCCCATGGACTATTTAATTCGGGGACGAGTCAGGCTCGTGACTCGGTTAACAAAAACAAGCGCTTTTTGGGAGGCAACCCAATTATCTATCTATTTTCACCATAAGTGTAGGGGGGAGCCCCGTGGTGTTTCTTGCTTTCTTTCCTATCATTGCAGGGATTAGAGCTTCACAGACACACTCTTGATGACTTTTGACGAACCGTGCTTCCGTGTTCCCTTCTTCCCGGTTCTATCCTAAACTCTTTTTGATTCCCTTTTTTATTTTTCTCAATATTAAAATAGGAATCTCTTTAGTTGTCTCTTCCTTAGCGAGATTTAAACAACGTGCACAATGTCCTAAGTGTAGGGGAGTTTACTCCCACATGCTTAAACATTGAGGACAATGTTTATATTAAGTGTAGGGGGGGCTTCTATCGAAGTTAAGTGGCCTTTTCCTTGTAATTGCCCTCATTTTAACTGGAAAATCAAATTTTCGACATTTTTCAAAATTTTTAATCTATTTTGGACTAGTTGTAGTTCCCTTTATTTCTGCTATTTTTCTCTTATTTTAATAAAATGGATTTAACAAGTTCAGTTATCTTAGACATATTAGGCCCGTTGTGAATATTTTGACTCAACCCGAGTTTACTTATCCGAGTTCACTCTAGCTAGTATCCTTAACCATGTAGACCTTAATTGGTTTATTAGGCTAAGCATCCACGAGTCTCATTCTTTGAGATTTTAAATTGTGGAGAACGAGAAATGATAGAGTTGGTTACAAGTTTGGTATTCTCCCATTAACTTATGTGAGTTAATCTTGATCTTTTTCTCCCATCACTTGCTAATAAATTATCTGCAATAAGTAAGGTCGTATGATTTGAAAGGTTACTTAGCTTCTAGCCCAAGATCGTTTAAAAGTTGCTCGGTAATGACGAGAGTTCATAGCCAAGGCATAACTTATGAAGCGGGGCGCGAAGATTGGCGAGTCCGAAAAGGCCCTAACAAGGCATGAGGATTCCATTTTATTGCTGAAGATCCAAAAGTGATGTAAAAAGCATTATTCCCAAAATCAATATGAAGGATCAAGAATCACGACGAAAAGCAATCAACTCCCATAAAAGATGATGGAGAAGTCTATCCGAAAAGACCCTAACAAAGTATGAGGATAAATAGATCCAAGTCCGAAAAGGAGGCGGATCGTTGTATCTCAAAATCCCAATTAGCGATTGAAGAAATAATGATGAAGTCGTGGTCAACAAAGCTGGAGTACTCCTCAAAAGTCTCCAAGTGAAGAAACTCTATAACTAAGAGAAGACCATTATCTCAAGAACGTCTCTCGAAGATATGAAGTATGAAGTACATGCCAAATATCGGCCCGAGAAAGGTCTCAAATCGTGAACCGAGTTATGCCAAGATATGAACTTTTTGATATCCCGAGAAGCAGTTTTAAGAGATTTTGTCCTTTAGCTAACTATTGATCAAATCGTCCTACTTTGCTTTCAGCTTAAATGAATTATCGAAATAAGTCAACAATGCATCCTCGTGATCATTCAAGACATCAATAAAATATAAGAGATACCCATAGGAATAAGGGAGTTTAAGTGATTAATTGAACCGCATGAGTAAATGTTTGTTATGCTAACTTGTACTAACAATGATCTTGTTTTTAAGCTTGGCATGGGGAACGTGAAACTTGAGGGTGATAAACATTCATGACACACAAGCCCTTATGTAAGTCTTAGATTTCTTTACATGACTTTTTCCTTGTTGCATCTTGTTATTTTCTATCTTTTTGATTTTCCTTAGTTGTTTAATAAAGGCCAAGGTAGGTTGATTATGATGGAAAGTGTAAACCTTGCTTTACTGCCAAGCATTGCATGAGGACATTGCAATGGTTAAGTGTAGGGGATTTGATAGGTGTGAAAACACCCATCCTTTTTACCACTTAATTACAATAATAACCGAGCCAAAACGTGTATTTTATGTCATTTATGTCGGAATTATGCGTGGTTTGTGTTTTTGTTGTGATTTAGGACGAAAAGGTGAAAAGTGGAGAAAACACGAGATTTTACGGGCTTTTATCGAAGAAAAAGACGAAAGATGAAGTCGAAAGATCAAGAGTGGAAAAAGAACGGAAGTCCAAGACCAATTCTGAAGATTTATCGAAGAAAAAGTCAAAAGACGGAAGTTTACTTAAAAGCCGAAGAACTCAAGTCTAATTTTTTGAAGATTATAAGACGAGTTTGAAGAAATCCTAAGAAAAAGTCCAAGTATTAAGAAGATTAACAAAAGATTAAGAAGATCAAGGACCTAAGCTTGCGAATAAGAGAAAGAAGGAGAAGCTTCCACCTTAAGCTTTCCCCTCCTATAAATAGTTTAGGATCTCATTTTGTAAAGAGTGTTGGAGGCTTGACAAGCCTCCCTTCCACCATCTTCAATTTCTTGTTCTTTACTTTTATGCATCTTAATCTCCATGTAACACACTTTTAATTTTCTTTTAATTCCAAGTGAGTTTCCATTTAATTGATGTTAATCTTTACTTTATTGTTAATCTCCTTCTTCCTTTCTTGCTTGATTTGTTCTTAATCTTTGAGTTCATGTTCTTGAGTTTTTATGATTTTAATCAAGTGGGTTTTGATTGATTTGGCTTTGTTTGTTAGTTTTAATGATTTGTTTTGATTGATTATTGTTAGTTGATGTTTATTGGTTGTTTTGGTTTAATCTTTTGGTTTGATTTGTTTAGATTTGCTCAAATTCGTGCTCCATTCTTTTTTCCCTGTTCTCCGGCCTTGTTACTGTTCTTGCCCAGAATTTTCCGCATAGACCACTTTTTCCGCATAGACCACTTTTTTCCGTATAAGACCATTTTTCCGCATAAGACCTTTTTTTCCGCATAAACTCGATTATTCCGAATAGCCAGTTTTTCCGCATAAGACCTTTTTCCGCATAAGACCCTTTTTTCCGCATAAGACCTTTTTTCCGCATAAGACCATTTTTCCGCATAAGACCCTTTTTTTCCGCATAAGACCTTTTTTCCGCATAAGACCCTTTTTCCGCATAAGACCTTTTTTCCGAATAGCCAGTTTTTCCGCATAAGACCTTTTTCCGCATAAGACCTTTTTTCCGCATAAGACCTTTTTTCCGCATAAGACAATTATTCCGCATAGGCATTTTTATTCCGAATAGTTTGAATTTTCCGAATAGCTTTTTATTGAGTTTTTAGTTTTCCGTTTTAAACTTTATTTTTTTCCCGCCTTTTTCTTTATTTGCATTTTTACTTGTTTTCCTTTTATTTAAGTTTATTTCACGTCATTTAATTTATTTGCCTTTTAAATTTCTCGTCATTTATTTCCCGTTAAGTTTTTATCTTTAATTGTTTCCTTTTACCGTCTTTACTTTATCTTTATTTGTTTCAAGTTTTTACTTTTCATTAGTTTTAGACAACGACACCTCTTTTATTTGATTCACCAAGAACAGCTGAGTCGCATAATTAACCAGAGATCAATTCGAGAGGATACCGAGAATTATCCAGAACCCCATTGAAAATCCCTTGTATCATGAACGTAGCTGAATGCCGACCAAGTACTTAAGCTAGCACTAGAACAATCACAACAATGTGCTAGTGATGACGTATTGGTAAGCATTGAAGGGGTTGAAGAATGAAAAAGAATTGTAAAGATAAAGGGTGTAAAGAAAGAAGCCCTCCTTACAACTTTAGGCAGAAACCGGGTCAATACATATGCTATTGAGATCATTTTTTAATGATTCTCGATATTGAAGATAGACATCATGGACCAAGTGATGCAATGCACAACCCTTCCCAGCTAACTCAAATATCTCTCAAAGGATATTTGTTTTAATCACACGGAGTTCAACACGTTATCTGTTGGTCTATTCACTCCGAATGGACTGATATTGAATAGGTGGCAATCCTCTCCAGCCATCGCTCACTAAATTAAAATGCACTATCGAGTCTAGAGCCATGAGATCATCAAAAATCTCATTAGGACACTTTCCATTTATTCCTTGCTTCTTCACACACTGTGAAAAGTAAGAGATCTTTAGGAGTCCTACGCAGTATTCTTGTAATATTGCCAGAACATCCGAGTGATACGCAAGTATTACAATGAAGATGGAAATCCTGCTTGAGCCAACATCAAACAAGCTCATGGTAGGTGACACGTGCGGTTCTTTAAGAACCAATCTTGTGAAAACTAGAAAGAAACATTAGTTTAATTCTTAATTGAACTTAAACTCGTTCCAGGCCTCTACGCATTATCGTATGATCTTGCCAGAACACTCAGAGTGACACTCTTTAGTGTTCATAGTGACGAGTGGAAATCCTTCTAGTGTTAACATCAAATAGCACTTGGTAGGTGACAAGCAAGATTCTATTTTGAATCAAGCTCGTGACAACTAGAAAGCAACGATGGTGAAAATCTTAATTGAAATTCACTTTTTCCAGGTTTCATGAATTGACGGCTTCAATCATAAGGATTTTTAATCCAAATGATTCACTCTTTATGTTCACAATCAGCTTTAGACAGTCGAATAAAGAGAACGGGTTTACCCGCGAAATCCTGTCAGGAAGTTACTTAATTGAAACTATCCGTCACGGGTATGATATCTAATATCATCCAACGGTCTTCACCGACCGGAGGTAAAATGCTACCGATTTAGAATAAAATGTCAAAGCTATTTTATTCGTGTCTTATTATGTTCCTGCATTCGAAGATGGTGGCGTTGCGGTGTACCTGTTGAAGACGTCCTCACATACTTATTCCTTCTGCATCAAATACTTCTGCAAATTCAAGAAAGTATGTCTAACACCCCCAATTTACATTGCGCAGCGGAAATACACAATTGGGTGCTAGACACAAGCATCATCACACAAGGTATATTGAACGAGTCAAAATAGAGACGTTTACACAAAATACAAACATGATTTTCATAAATGGTCTAAAACATAGATTTCAACCCAAATTGTACTGACACGATACCAGAGTAAAGCGTTTAGTCCCCATGGATCTCGAACAACAACCAACAAGTTTAGTACAGTACATCAACATAAAGTAAATTGTTCAACATTAAAAGGTAGAAACAGTTTAGACCAACATTCTTCCAAAAGCCAAGTCACAACCTCCACAGCAAGGCTCCATGATCCATCACTTCCTATTACCTGAAATACATGCATTAAACGAGTCAACAATAATGTTGAGCGAGACTATAGGTTTATCAAATCACATTTGAACACAAGAATAAAATCAATCATAATCATTTATAGAATTGTCGTACACACAATCTATATTCAAAGCAGTAATAATAATGAAATTATTAAACAAACATTGTATTTAAGCTCATGACACCGACCCCTTAACCAAATAGTCACCCACGCCAAATGCCGGCATGGCTAGAATAAAACCATTGCCCCTCTAGGGTATCGGTTGCTAGAATACCACAATCTTATTCACGTAAAATTATCCTTCCCAGCGGGTTACTCAACGTAATGCCCTGGTCTCAGATAGGGTGGTCAACCCAATAGTACTATCATTAGAATAAGAGGCTATTCCCGACCACAACATCAAGTCAGAAGATAGTTAACGGCTCATGAATTTAGGGTCTTTAGCAACAAGTTACTCAATACAATGAAATCAACTTTAGGCAACATTCGGGTCCAACAATTACTCATGACTTGTGTTCATTTATTTTCAAATAGCATGTATCCCCCTCGCGGGTATTAAAATCATTAAAACAAGTAGAAAGCGAGGCTATAGACTCACCTTAGTATAAGAGATCTAGCGAGATGATCGTCGACGATAATGGATGCCTTTCAAACACGAGAACCACTACTTATCAAATAAGGCGCGTTCGTTAAATAATGACTCGAGAAATAAATCATACATAACAACATCAAACTCAAACTCATAAAGTCACGATAAACTCGAGAGAAAACGATATAAATAACTTCATTATAGTTTACTACACTTTTACTTTACGATTTTACACTTTTTACAAAGTCCGCCGGTACATACTACATGTACTAGCTTATTTACCCCTTTTAAACTCGTCAACCGTTTATGAAACGACTCGATAAACTAACTTACTATATATAGAAAGTCCTCCTACAAGTTTATCAAATGCAATTCTTTTTAAAATACTTTACCCAACTCATTTTCAAACTACAAAATCCGGACAGATTTACGTTAATTTTTCATACAACCGTTTTAACTTATTTAAACGACTCCGTTTACAAAACCGACACTCGGGTTTTAAAGTAAACTCAACCTATAAAATAAACACCTCATTATCAGTAGGTTACATTTTTCAAAACATCCATTTAGAGTCCCCGAGATTCGATCCAAATATCGACAACAACTATTTGTAGTGCCGATACTCGTCTCCCGGTACACGATCATTCAAAACATCATAACTTCGCGCTTGTTTGGAGCTAGAAGCTCTACCTTATATCAAATCGAAGCTAAGAAAATTATCTACAACCCTAGACTATAAGTTAATCCATTTTCAAAACATAAAAATTCGGATTTTACACTTTACTTACTGTTATAAAATGACTATAAAAATCTTGTACAAAATCAACTTTTTGATAAAAACCAACCATGAAAATGATCATTACTATACCCTAATATCATCATACATCAACCATAACATCAAAATCATACTCAAAATAAAAATCTTTAGATCAAAATGAAGTTTCTAACAAGATTTTTAGCAAGAATCACCATGGATCATCATGAAAATGCCATGCATGATCATAGCTCCTACCTACCAACATCAAGAAAAAAATGTGCTTGCATGTGTAAAATTCATACACCAATATGATCCTTATGCAATTATAAGAGTGGGTCTATGCTTGGTTTAGCTTGATTCAACCTCAAACTCAAGATAAAATTTAATTTGTATGTGTTTTGGTGGTGTGGTGGGTTTCGGCAATTGAGAGAGAAAGAGAGAGAAATAGTGAAATTTTAAAATGAAAGAAATGAAAGTGTGTGTTTGTTTTTAGTTTATATATAGTGGGGTAGGGACCAAAGTTGCAATTTAGCAATAGTTGTGGCTAAAAATGTAAATAGTTAGCTAAAAAGCGGGAAATAACTATTAGTAAATTTTCAAAATATTTACGGGGCTCGGGTTTCATAAAGATACTTTTAAAAATTTAAAACGTACCTCAAAATAATAATATCGACTCTCGACTCGACTTAACACGTCATTTAAAATAAAACCTCAAAAATAATAAAAATCGAACAACCGACAATAAAACGAAAAATATTTGGCATCCATCGACATCACGCTTGCTAATACTCCTTATACTTAATAAATATTAAATATAGACCTTACAACATCGGTTTAAACTTAAACCTTCAAAAATAAATATCGTTGAAACTCATCTAAAAATTTCAAAAATAATCGTATAATAAGATTAAGCAATGACCTCGGTTTTGGGTTGTCACATCCCCCCCTTCTTAAAAGAAGCGACGTCCGTGGCGCTTAATCCTTCCTAAACAAATGAGGGTACTTGTCCTTAAAGAAATCCTCACGTTCCCACATAAACTCTGGCCCACGTCTAGAGTTCCATCTCACCTTCACAATCGGTATTCTACTATGCTTCAACTTCTTAACCTCCCTATCCATTATCTCTACAGGTTCCTCTATAAAATGCAACTTATCGTCAAGTTGAATTTCCTCCAATGGAATCACCACATCTCTTTCAGCTAAAAACTTCTTCAGATTAGACACATGAAAAGTATTATGAATAGCCTTAAGCTCATCAGGCAATTCTAACTTATAAGCCACCAATCCAATCCTTTGTATAATCATAAATGGTCCAATATATCTCGGGCTCAACTTTCCTCTCTTTCCAAAACGAATTACTCCTTTCCATGGAGATACTTTCAACATAACCATGTCCCCTACTTCAAACTTCAACGGTTTCCTTCTATTATCAGCATAACTCTTTTGTCTACTTCTGGCAGATAACAAACGCTTCTTAATTTGTACAATCTTTCAGTCGTCTCAAATATCATTTCAGGCCCAGTCAATTGACTTTCTCCTACCTCACTCCAACACACTGGTGATCTACACTTACGTCCATACAAAGCTTCAAATGGAGCGGCTTTAATACTAGCATGATAACTATTATTGTACGAAAATTCAACCAATGGAAAATGCTTATCCCAACCATTTCCAAAATCAATCACACATGCACGAAGCATATCCTCTAACGTTTGAATCGTTATCTCACTTTGTCTATCAGTTTCCGGATGATATGTTGTACTTAAACATAACTCTGTTCCCATCGCATTCTGCAAAGACTTCCAAAATTATGAAGTAAACATACTATCACGATCAGAAATTATCGACAAAGGCACACCATGTCGACAAACAATCTCCTTCACATACACTGTTGTTAACCTCTCCATACTATCTGTCTTCTTCATTGGCAAAAAGTGAGCAGACTTAGTCAATCTATCTACAACCACCCATATCATATCACTACCATTTGCAGTCCTTGGAAAACCTGTCACAAAATCCATAGTAATCTTCTCCCATTTCCACTCAGGAATCTCATGTTGCACTAATAACCCAGACGGTTTCTTATGTTCAGCCTTCACCTTCGCACAAGTTAAACACTTATTAACATACTGAGCTATATCTGCCTTCATATTCGGCCACCAATAAACTTTCTTAAGATCTTGATACATCTTGTCCGATCCAGGATGTATTGAATACTTCGACTTATGAGATTCATTCATCACCAAATCTCGCACCCCTAACGAATCTTCCATAGACGGACACAACGGTAACCAAATCCTATTTTTAAAATACCTCAATCCATTTGGCTTCACTTCAAACAAAGGTTTCAACATTCTACCCAAGTTTTCTCCCTCAACATTCTCTTCCTTCAAACCATTAGTTTGGGCTTTCAATATCTCTTCTGTCAAATCAACACTTTCTAACATCGTCAAAGCTCTAACTCTTATTGACTTATCTCTTTCCTTTCTACTAAGTGCATCAACTACCACATTCGTTTTACCAGAATGGTAACGACTCTCACAGTCATAATCACTTAGCAACTCAACCCATCTTCTTTGCCTCATATTCAATTCCTTTTGATCCAAAATATACTGCAAACTCTTATGATCAGTGAAAACCACACACTTGGTTCCATAGAAGTAGTGCCTCCACAACTTTAAAGCAAAAATCACAGCCCCAAGTTCTAAATCATGCGTAGGTTAATTCGCTTCATGCTTCCTTAATTGTCTCGATGCATACGCTATTACTTTCTCCCTTTCCATCAATACAGCTCCAAATCCCTTATGAGACGCGTCACAGTACACTACAAAATCCTCATATCCTTCTGGCAAAGACAATATCAGCGCAGAACACAACTTATCCTTCAACATACTAAATGCAGAGACCTCTTACAATCCCCATTCAAACACTCGATTATTTTCTGTAAGCTTAGTCAACGGCTTAGCAATTAACGAAAACTTCTGAATAAACCTTCTATAATACCCAGCCAAACCAAGAAATTGGCGAACTTCAGTCGGCGTCTTCGGCACTGACCAATCCTTAATTGCCTCAATCTTAGCAGGATCCACACGAACACCTTCACTATCAATCATGTGCCCCAGAATTTGCACTGATTTCAACCAAAATTCATACTTACAGAATTTCGCATACAACTTCTCCTTCTTCAACAATTCCAAAATTGTTCTCAAATGCTTCTCATGTTCCTCTTCACTCTTGGAGTAAATGAGAATATCATCAATGAATACGATAACAAACTCATCCAAATACGGCTTGCGTACACGATTCATCAAATCCATAAATACAGCAGGCGCATTTGTTAACCCAAAAGGCATCACTTGAAATTCGAAATGTCCATATCGAGTACGGAAAGCTAGTATAGGAATATATTCTTCCCTAACTCTTAGTTGATGATACCCAGACCTCAAATCGATCTTCGAGTATACACTTGATCCTTGCAACTGATCGAACAAATCATCAATCCTCGGCAGTGGATACCGATTCTTGACAGTCAATTTGTTAAGCTCTCTGTTATCAATACACATTCTAAATGAACCATCTGTCTTCCGAACAAACAAAACAGGCGCACCCCACGGCGACGAACTTGGTCTAATAAATCCCTTATCCATCAATTCCTTCAATTGATCAGATAATTATTTCATCTCAGATGGAGCTAAACGATACGGTGCACGAGCAACAAGCGCAACTCCCGACACTAAATCAATACGAAACTCCACTTCCCGATGCGGCGGCAATCCTGGCAAATCTTCAGGGAAAACCTCAGGATACTCTCTAATCACAGGAACATCCTCCAATTTCCTTTCATTCACACCATCATTACTTATCTATGCAAGAAACACATAACAACCTGCTTCTATATACCTCAACATCTTTAAACAAGAAACAACTCTCAAACGAGAAGTACATTCATCTCCTTTCACAGTCAATACCCTATTCCTTAGCGGTATCTAGACTAATCTTTCTCTACAAACAATTACTGCACCTTTACCAACTAACCAGTCCATTCCAATAATCACATCAAAAGATCCTAATTCTATGGGCATCAAATCAATACTAAACACATAATTACCTAACTTCAAGGAACAACCTTTCAGTATAGAACTAGTGCTTACAACCTTACCATCAGCTAACTCCACATTATAACTAGTTATCAATCTCACTGGTTTTCTATCCAATAGCTGACTGAATCTAACATCTACGAAACTTCTATCGGATCCAGAATCAAATAACACACTAGCATAACAAGCATCAAGTAAGAACGTACCAGTCACCATGTTCGGCCCTTGAGGTTTGTCAGCATCTCCCACGACATAGGCTGGAGCAGCAATCCCAGCAGCAACAGCAGCAACATTGCCTCCCTGTCGTATGCCAACCCTCGGACAGTTCCCCTGCTTATGTCCACGGCCTCCACATCCAGAACAGTAAACTACCTTGACAGCATTAGCCCCAGTGGCTACACCCTTGTTTATACAATCTGTCATCTTATGTCCGGCCTTCCCACACTTGTTGCAAGCAGGTGGACAATTTCCAACATGATACAGATTACACCGGCCACACTTCGGATTTACCTTGTTACCTTGATTTCCTGTGGCAGCACGAACACCATCATTCCTTCTCAAATTATATTGATGATTCCTATTCGGTCCTTGGTTATTATTCTTACGATAACCACCTCGATTCTGCCCTTGGCTTGAGTGTGCAGCTTCCCACTTTCTCTTATTTCCTTCAGCAATACTATCCTTTCGATCCTGCAGCTTTACATCCATTAAAGCATGAGCCATTTGAATAGCTTCATCAAATGACTTGGGTTTCGACAAAGTAGTTTCTCCCTTGATATTACTAGATAAACCCCTAATATACTACTTCAAATTCTTACGGTCATCAGCAAACGCATCAGGACACAACAAACATAATTCAGAAAAATCTCCTTGTATAAGCTACAATATCATTGTTCCTCAACACCAAACGCCTCAATTCATCTTCCAACTGACCTAACTCTTCCTCAGGATGAAACTTAGCAGTCAATAGTCCCTTGGTCACAGTCCATGTTCTAGCATTAGCTTCAACCAATCCTACAGTAGCTACTTGACTATTCCACCAACTCAACGCATCATCCAGAAAAGTAGCTACATCAAATTTCACCTTACTAGCTTCTGAACATCCACTGATTTCAAAAGTACTTTCAATCTTCTCAATCCACCTCCTTAATTCCAATTCACCACCAGTACCACGGAATTGGGTAGGTCCACATTTCATGAAACTAGCATAAGAACATTCCTTCTGAACTTGCTGAACAGCAGCATTACCTCCAACTTGTCTCGCAGCATTTCCTTCTGCTTGCTCATCAGCATTACCTCCAACCTGATTTCCAACATTCCCTCCAACCTGACCAGCAACATTCCTATTCTCAGCCTCTTGGTTCCTCGTAGCACGTTCAGCTTCCAAAGCTCTAGCGATAGCTTGCTCAATCAGGGTATTAATAGTAGCAGTCGTCAATTTAGGCGACATGTTTACAAGAAACTAACCAAACAATAATTTAGTAAAGTCAGAAAAATGCCTCCCAACTCCTTCTTATAACCATAACAGAAAAAGAACAAGTAAGTATTCATATCAAGATAAGAAGAAGGATTTCTCTATCAAGATGTAACATGGATACTGCATGCACCAACAACACAATTCACAATGAATCATTAACCAATTAACACAAGAACTAATAAGACAAATCATAAGTCATGAAGGTAGTTTTTGGGTTGCTTTGGAAAATCTCCACAAAATTGTGACAAGTAATGTCACTACAATCCTTCATCACAACAACTTAAAAGTCATTAAGTTTCATCACAAACTAGAGTACGAGTCTACATAAGTTCTATTACAACAAGGCTAAATAAAAACAACATAAAGAACTAAACATCACATCCCCGCAGCTTCTTGTACATCGGCTCGTCATCACTGCTGCTATCATCATCCTCATATTCTTCCTCCACTTTTTCCTTCCCCTTTCGACTAATTCCTTTACTCGGCTTCACCGATACTTGAGCTTCAACCTGATTCGGCACATCACGAATCACAACACCATGACTAGGAAAAGATCTCATCGGCAAACCCCATGCACTCAACCTTGCATTCCTTTCTTGCTCCCTACGCAACCTTTCAACTTTCCCACTCAAATTCAACACCATAGATCTTAATCTAACAACCTCATCCATTTCCCTTGCCCTAACAAACTCTGATCTCCTCACACTACCAACAAACCTATCAAACTTTTTCTCATTCTGCTCAAACCTCCTAATCACACGAGTCTCAACCAAATACCTTTCAAACAAAGACCTATCAAACTTCTTAAGAAACCAGAAAATATCATCATAAGACCTAGGACCTGGATAATAAACCTTAGGAATACCATCATGAATAGATCGAGCACTGGCATCCCTACTCGACTCAACAGGAACATCACCCCTAGAAAATGCAATCCCAGGCAAACTACTAATATAAGCATCACAAGTAGGAGTCGTAGAACAAACAACCGGTCGCTGACAATCTGGAACAGTCTGTGGCACAACATTAACCCTTGGAACATAACTACCTTGTATCAACTCAGGCTCTGTCTGATCAACTGCAGTAAGTGGAATCCCATCATCTAAAAACTCATAAGGCTCCTCATCGTCACTAGCACCAAAGTTATCTACTTCCTCACCATCCACTACATTAGTCAAATCAATCCATCCATCCTCACGAGGTAAACCAGTCATTTTATACAATTATAAGGGTTAAGGATACTTAAGGTCATCGTTAATAAAATAATAATTAGTATGCAAAGCTCATGCAAATATCATACGTTATCCATGCTATGCAACACAATGCAAATGATTTTTATGCAATGCTCGCAAAAAAATAAATATGATACTGACAAGCACTCAGCGTACTTTCAATAATTCCAATACAATATCGTAGTATTTACTTAATAAATACTCGGTAAATCATTTCAGTTATGAGGGATACATCTACATCGCAAAACAAAACTAAAAGTGATCTTACCGGAGCGTTGCAGAGGAGTTGTGTGCTTTTGAAGAATAAATACTTTCGACACCAAAGTTATAGTTTAGGACAATTTTCAAAATCGACCCAGTTCTCTATAACTTGCAGCTCTGATTACCAATCTCTAACACCCCCAATTTACATTGCGCAGCGGAAATACATAATTGGGTGCTAGACACAAGCATCATCACACAAGGTATATTAAACGACTCAAAATAGAGACGTTAACACAAAATAAACACATGATTTTCATAAATGGTCTAAAACATAGATTTCAACCCAAATTGTACTGACACGATACCAGAGTAAAGCGTTTAGTCCCCATGGATCTCGACCAACAACCAACAAGTTTAGTACAGTACATCAACATAAAGTAAATTGTTCAACATTAAAAGGTAGAAACAGTTTAGACCAACATTCTTCCAAAAGCCAAGCCACAACCTCCACATCAAGGCTCCATGCTCCATCACTTCCTATTACCTGAAATACATGCATAAAACGAGTCAACAATAATGTTGAGCGATACTATAGGTTTATCAAATCACATTTGAACACAAGAAGAAAATCAATCATAATCATTTATAGAATTTTCGTACACACAATCTATATTCAAAGCAGTAATAATAATGATATTATTAAACAAACATTGTATTTAAGCTCATGACACCAACCCCTTAACCAAATAGTCACCCACGCCAAATGCCGGCATGACTAGAATAAAACCATTGCCCCTCTAGGGTATCAGTTGCTAGAATACCACAATCTTATTCACGTAAAATTATCCTTCCCAGCGGGTTACTCAACGTAATGCCCTGGTCTCAGATAGGGTGGTCAACCCAATAGTACTATCATTAGAATAAGCGGCTATTCCCGACTCACAACATCAAGTCAAAAGATAGTTAATGGCTCATGAATTTAGGGTCTTTAGCAACAAGTTACTCAATACAATGAAATCAACTTTAGGCAACATTCGGGTCCAACAATTACTCATGACTTGTGTTAATTTATTTTCAAATAGCATGTATCCCCCTCGCGGGTAAAACAAGTAGAAAGCGAGGATATAGACTCACCTTAGTATAAGAGATATAGCGAGATGATCGTCGACGATAATGGATGCCTTTCAAACACGAGAACCGCTACCTATCAAATAAGGCGCGTTCGTTAAATAATGACTCGAGAAATAAATCATACATAACAACATCAAACTCAAACTCATAAAGTCACGATAAACTCGAGAGAAAACGATATAAATAACTTCATTATACTTTACTACACTTTTACTTTACCATTTTACACTTTTTACAAAGTCCGTCGGTACATACTACATGTACTAGCTTATTTACCCCTTTTAAACTCGTCAACCGTTTATGAAACGACTCGATAAACTAACTTACTATATATAGAAGGTCCTCCTACAAGTTTATCAAATGAAATTACATTTAAAGTACTTTACCCAACTCATTTTCAAACTACAAAATCCGGACAGATTTACGTTAATTTTTCATACAACCGTTTTAACTTATTTAAACGACTCCGTTTACAAAACCGACACTCGGGTTTTAAAGTAAACTCAACCTATAAAATAAACACCTCATTATCAGTAGGTTACATTTTTCGAAACATCCATTTAGAGTCCCCTAGATTCGATCCAAATATCGACAACAACTATTTGTAGTGCCGATACTCGTCTCCCGGTACACGATCATTCAAAACATCATAACTTCGCGCTCGTTTGGAGCTAGAAGCTCTACCTCATATCAAATCGAAGCTAAGAAAATTATGTACAACCCTAGGCTATAACTTAAGCCATTTTCAAAACATAAAAATTCGGATTTTACACTTTACTTACTGTTATAAAATGACTATAAAAATCTTGTACAAAATCAACTTTTTGATAAAAACCAACCATGAAAATGATCATTACTATACCCTAATATCATCATACATCAACCATAACATAAAAATCCTACTCAAAATAAAAATATTTAGATCAAAATGAAGTTTCTAACAAGATTTTTAGCAAGAATCACCATGGATCATCATGAAAATGTCATGCATGATCATAGCTCCTACCTACCAACATCAAGAAAAAAATGTGCTTGCATGTGTAAAATTCATACACCAATATGATCCTTATGCAATTATAAGAGTGGGTCTATGCTTGGTTTAGCTTGATTCAACCTCAAACTCAAGATAAAATTTAATTTGTATGTGTTTTGGTGGTGTTGTGGGTTTTGGCAATTGAGAGAGAAAGAGAGAGAAATAGTGAAATTTTAAAATGAAAGAAATGAAAGTGTGTGTTTGTTTTTAGTGTATATATAGTGGGGTAGGGACCAAAGTTGCAATTTAGCAATAGTTGTGGCTAAAAATGTAAATAGTTAGCTAAAAAGCGGGAAATAACTATTAGTAAATTTTCAAAATATTTACGGGGCTCGGGTTTCATAAAGATACTTTAAAAAATTTAAAACGTACCTCAAAATAATAATATCGACTCTCGACTCGACTTAACACGTCATTTAATATAAAACCTCAAAAATAATAAAAATCGAACAACCGACAATAAAACGCAAAATATTTGGCATCCATCGACATCACGCTTGCTAATACTCCTTATACTTAATAAATATTAAATATATACCTCCCAACATTGGTTTAAAATTAAACCTCCAAAAATAAATATCGTTCAAACTCATCTAAAAATTTCAAAAATAATCGTAAAATAAGATTAAGCAATGACCTCGGTTTTGGTTTGTCACAGTATGACCTAAAAGTCTTCCGCTGTATCGACTCTGAAACTTTCAAGAATTCAACAAAGGATAAGTGTGTAGGACATGAAGTCACGAGGAGGTAAACATCACAAGAAGATAAAGACTACACGTGAAAGGTCAGAAGAACGTGTTCCAAGCAAAAGGCTGATATTATTCAACACATATTCACAAAAAGAAGAAAATTAAAGAAAGAAAAGAGAAAGTGGACTACGAGCTCAAGAACAAGATCTAACATGCTAGATTAGGACTTTGTAAATTTGGAGTGACCTCCCTTTGGGGGAGATTGTTGGAAATACGTTTTACGTATAAAGAAAGTATATGTCACTCTAACAATATAGTTATAGGCTCGTACTAGTGTTTAAGTTACATTTATTAAATAGCCCGACCCATGAGCATGTTCATGGGCCGGAGTCCCAAGTCCATTAACGACTTGGGTATATAAGCCTCTTTCCACCATGGAAAGAGGTGTTGGTTGTTTCATTTTCTCATTTTATGACACATAGTTTCTTTCACTTCTCTCTCTAAGTTTCTCTCTCTAGAAAAGATCAACCCTCTTGAAACATAAAGATTTTCATTGTTCTACAATCTTCTTCCCCTTTTTGGAACCTCGTCAAATATGGGTTTTCTTGAAGAAAATAAACGAATAATCACTTTCTTGGGTGATTACTAAAGGGATCACTTTATTGGGTGATTGCTTCCCCTTGATTGGTGCATGTAGATGATTAGATAAGCTTCCCCTGGAACTTAGATCCATCATCTCTTGAATCACGAATCTGTAAGCTTCAACTGATGATCACTGATGAAGAAAAAATGAATATCACCCATTTGTTGAGAAGTGGAATCTCCCAAGCATGTATCTTATGCCTTGTACTATCCATGTGACGTCGAACTCATACAACCAAAATATAAGTAGACCCAATCTCTTACAAAAAAATTCATTTACCTTCGAAACGAGACACTAAGCACGATAATGTAACTCCTTCAAGTGATAGGCAATCACACATTCCTAGATCTTGCAAGTCTTCATCAACACCATATAAGCACGAACAAGTTATCTTAAATTATGCATGAAAAACTTCCCCTGGATTCATGCAATTTACCCAATTGCTCACTAGTTGATAAACTATTTCCCTTTTTGTCGAAACAATTAGAGAAAAATGCAACTCTTTCATTACAAAAGGGGGATTCAGTTTATTGGTAAGAACGAGAAGTGAAACCAACAAAACCTGTACAACTATGAGCCAGCTGTTAGCTATAACAATATATTTAGTCAAAATGACAAGGTGTATTGCTCACCAACAGTTTTTGGTACATGGGAACTGCTGACCCTCACAACTATGAGCCAGTTGTAAGCTGTAACAATATATTTAGTCCAAAGACAAGGTGTATTGCTCACCTAATGAAGATATAATAAGAAAGCAAGCCTGTGAAAATCAACTCCAACATCAAACACGTAATTGTCAATCGTCTCCATAGAAATCACCAATAATCGAGCCATAAAAACGGATATACTTTCAGTTTTGTCGAGATTCGTATATGTACCATAAGTATATGTCATCCGATATCGAACAAAGTAAATGGTACTTAACCATTTGTCGAATAACACTGAGCGGCACTTTATCCATCGATCCAGCGGTACTTCGAAAATAAACCAAACAGCGACCCTTTTTCTGTCACTATTCTGTAGCAAAACAACTTTCTCCTTCCTCCGATAGGTAATAACGACACCTTTCTGTGATGGATCTGTTGCTAAATCGAAGTATTATTTGCTCCAAAATAATCAGTGACGATCCAGCTGTCACTAAAAGTTGTTGCTTTGCTGTTGTTTATTATGGCGGTACATAAAATACATGGGCAGTACTTCAAACGGTACTTAACAAAAAGCATGTACTCACGTATATGTCTTAAGCCCATATCAATCCAGCCCATCAATCTTCCCATGTCTAGAATAATGTGTATAATTGGTGAAAGGTCAATAGATTAGGAAGAATATAATATCTCATATTCAAAATATCTAGGTGATTTATTTGAGTAAATCAAACATAATCTGTATATATTTGCAAACTCAAACCGTATTCTCCCAAAACATTCGCACCCACAATCACTTGTTGCACATGATGAGTTATTCTCGTCCATACCAAAAATAAAGGAGGTAATAATGGATTTTACCATAATCCCTAATAATCAACAATTAATTTTGTGTATATCGTTTTCCCAAAGCACGACCTATTCGCTGCTTCACACGTTATTGCTAACTGTTGTACCCACGAGAATAATAGCCAACAATATCTCCAACAATTAACATTTAAAGATATTATGTACCATAAAATTTGCTGAAAACCTCCCACATCTGAGTACTCACACGTAACCATAATAACAATCTGATGTGCAAACCTTTTTCTTTGAACACCACCTGCTTGTTTGTATCACACGTTTTGCTCCATCATCCATAGAGCATTGCCAACAATACAACACGTGACAAACCACGAAATCGTAAGTGTTGTTGCATATCTTCTGAATGCAGCTTCTGAAAGTACCACAACTAATTCCTTCTGCTGCTACTTAGTTTTTATCCAAACCATGATCACCTGTTAATCATGTGCTCTTGCTGCAATATATTCAAACACCGAATTGGAAACCCTAACATATTCGATTACAACAGCAACATCTTACAAACACTTCATGACTTACATCAGCCATGATGATTAACACAAACAAGCTTCTTGTTTGATTTAAACAGCCTAGGGTTTGGAGGAAACCCTAATTCTTCATGAATTGAAAACAAGAAAAACAGAATACCTTATTCTACAGCAACATAACAATTTTCCTAGCGTTTGTTGGGATAAACCCTAGATCAGCAAATTTAGGAGCATATATATTATGTTTAAATTAATCTAGGGTTTGGAGAAACGATAATTTAACTTTAATAATAAAAACAGAATATTGAAGAAGCATTTCTGCAGCCTACTTCGACCTGCTGTAACTTTTTCTTAACAACTCAGATCGACAATCCCTCCGGTGAGATTGTTGTCACACATATAAAGAACCTCTAGTTCGAATTTTGTGACGATCCAATGATTAACGACTGAGTTATCACCGTTTGAATATGGCTATGTAGAAACATACGAATTTGGAAACCCTAGACGGATTTTTGATTCGTTCTTCGTTCTTCGTCCCACGAACCTTGTTAGATCCTAGCATCGAGAGCCACCCGCTCTGATACCAATTGTTGATCCCTTTGGTTGGATCTATATACTGTTAAGAATTAGTATAATAGTTTGTAATCAAACTAAAACACTTTGAGCACTCTTACTAACACTAAATAAGATATGCAGAATCTAACTTATAAAGCACAGAAGAACAGAATTACTTTTAACTATTCGATTCTCTTATTAATCAACTTGAATGAGGTACATGAAAGACATTGTACCTATGTTCCTTTTATAGAGTAAGGAACCCTAGAAACCTTAGAATATTCTATAAAGATAATTATATCACAGACGATATATTATCAATATTCTAACTTTTAAAGTATATCACATAAGATATACTCTAACTATAATTATGACATATCTTATACAAAGATATATTCGTCCTAATCATCATAGCAGTACTTACTTTATAAGTAGCAGTACTTACTATGTACCGCGTTAATACTAACGGTACTTACATAACACTGACAGTACTGAAAATACACTAACAGTACTTGACACTTAACAAATAATTCCCAACAGAAACCCAAAGTTTTCCCGTGTCTAATGTTATACGTGTTCTCGTGTTCGTGTTAACGTGACTTTATTATTAATTGTTTGTGTTATCTTATCTACTTGTACGTAGTCGTAATAATATTTACGTAAATACTATTTAATGTGTTCGTAATTATTTAAGTTCATGATATCATGTTCGTAATTATAATTATTATTGTTAATAATTATCGTGTACTAACACGTATATAATACTTATCGTGTAATAACACGTACGTAATTCTTGTAATTAATATTCGTGATACATGTTCATGTTATAAAAGGAATGTTTTAATCTTGTACGTACGATTACAAGTGTACTGTTCATGGTAAAAGCATGCGGGTTTTACAACTCTTCCCCCCTAAAAAGAATAATTCGTCCCCGAATTATAGATAACGTAACTAGAAGCGGAAATACCCGAATCAAACTGGAAAGGTATGCAAGATAAAATGACATAAAGGTGACATGCTAAAAAGGAACGTGAAACGTGACATGGCTAAATAGGACATGGAACGTGACGTGACTAAAAGAGTCTTACTAAATTATGGAAGGATGAGAGGATAAAATCCGGATGGACTCGTCCGTTTCCAAGTGGCTTCCCTCTCGTAACGGTTCCTCCACAAGATCTTGACACCACTGATAAATATTGGTCAGGTCATCCTAACCTTAACTTAAAAATACGTAGAAGTTCATGGTTATCAACGTAAGATAGATCCCCTGAATTTGATCGAGGGAATAAGAAATTAACGTGCAAGGGTAACTGAAACGTTATAATGCGAAATATCCCAACTAACTGATAATAGTACTATCTTAGCAATGATACGCGAGGCATACTTACGTGAAAGATTGTGAACGTGATACGTGAACAATTTTGAATGTGATACGTGGAGATATGGTGAGTGTAGTATGAGCAAACATATCGTGATCAATGATACGTGTAACATATCGTGAACATGATATGAGGAATGTGGAATGAACATGACATGTGAAACATATCGTGAACATGGGATACGGTTACGGTAACGCCAAACGCTATAAGGTGAAACATGGAATGTGACGTGAAACGTCTGTCTGAGGATAGGGAGTTATACAAAACTTGAGTCTGGTCTCTCAAGTTCTTGCAAAACCTCCAGAATGAAAATGTACGTACAATCGTAAGCCATGATACGATTATTAACGTGAATAGTGTCATGAACGTGAGCGTGAAAGCAAGTCGTAAAACTGGAACAAGAACGTGAACGTAAATAAGGAGCACAAATATGAACCTTTGTCTGACCTGATAGCTGAGGGATTACCAAGTGATCGGATGAGCCCTGGCTGGAACACGTCCGATCAATCTGCTGGTTCTGAAATCCTTACGGATGTAAGGATTCTGCAGACTTGGTCAAACAGTTAACAATAACCTAGATAGCACCATGCTTCTTCTTAGTTTGCGTTAATCTGGTAACCAAAATCCATGGAGACCTTGTTCCATTTCTGTTCACAATTTCAGATGATGGAAAACATCCTAGTCTGTTGGTGTTCTATCGTAACCTGTTGGTATGCCAGGTACCTAGATATGAACGTAACTATATCTTGCTTCGTAGAAACTTGATACATAGAAATTTGCGAAACTACGAGTCTCCGAAATTAGACTTCCCTTAGTGTAGGATTTTCGTGGAACACCTAACGTAGTGTAGGGTTCTCGCCTTTATGCATAAGCTGAGTCATGGTAAGATTAACCGTGCGAATCTATGTGATTCAACGTGTCACTGTAATCAACCAGAATTTATATTGTAAAATTTCAAGGTGAAATTTCTCATGTCGTAGAATTTACAAGATAGTGTAAATTTGGTCTTCCTGCTCTTCTCTAGACCTAGAGAAAAAAAAATCAGGTTGTTCTCGATGAAAATACTGATGAATTTGTTTACATCGACGGTGGTCAACACATAATCTCATGTTACCGTCTTCCTCCTTGAGTGTTCTTCTAGAATCCATGGGAAGATTTTGGTATAATTGGCTATTTATGCGTAAAAGAAACTTCAGTGGTCGTGTCTTAACTAACAACTAGAAAATTTTTGCAGTCATGTCTAACCACACACATGCTTGCAAAACATAGATAATTTGTAGATTTTCCTTATGGAAAACCATGCTGAATGTATTCAGGAGCCTAAACATTTCTATACAACATCATGAATCGTAGCAGGGTGTGTTGTCCGTAGTCCATAAATAGGATTAAATTCAACTCGTGTCTGTCCGAGGAAATGCTTTAGCAGCTTGGATCTCATCATTAAGCTGAAGGAAAACCTTCGTATACATGGGGAATACGAATGGTGTCCTTTATGGTCATTAATATATGAAATATAGGTGCAAGAAAGGGAAGTATGAAATTGAGTATAATGCAGTTCGTTTTTTCTCAGTTCTTGCTAATGGAAAGTCCAACCAATATCGGGTTTTTAATTATTCTTGGTTGTTAAGCTTGCTTGGATATTCTATTTGCTAATTCAACAAATGCTTGCAAAACGGAAAAATATTATCTACTTATATGTAAAACATATTGCAAATACCACATTTTTATTCAAGTAAAAATTAAAATGCCAAATATTAAACTAAAAGGACTGAAATTGTAAATTCTATGAAAGAATAATGCTTGAAATGTAAATTCTATCAATTCTAGGGACTAAAAGTGCAAATCAGTTAACTACAAGGATCAAATTTGCAAAATCTATAACAAACTAACCAAAAGTGTAACAATCTAACAAATTGCTAACTGAATGTAACAACTTTTTAAACTATAGGGACTAACAAAATGCTAACCCTAAAAACATGGAACTTTAGCCAAATTTACAAACTGTTTAAAACTATAAGGACTAAATGGCAATTTCCAAAACTTTTTAACCAAAAACGGGATAAGCAAGAAAATAAGCTCGTTTGAGCTAAATACTCAACCAAATTTGATGAGACAAATTGCAAAATGTTTCAAATCCAAAATAAGCTACACTTGTCAAAGGAAATTGGCTAAAAATGAAAAATAAGCAAATGAGTGCTTATCAATAAGCACAAAATAAGCTATAGCAAAATCCAATCAGTCACAACTTGATTTTTTTTATTAAAACTGATTAAGCAACTGAATTAAGGAATGGGAAATCAAACTAGAACATTTTTCATCAAGAAATAAGCCCAGAATCTGAATTAAGCTAAAATTGAGCTTATGTTGACCAAGCGTTGACCAGCTTTTTTTCAAAAAGCTAAAAATCTCAAAAATCATGTAACTCAACTACTTAATGGGATTTGTGAAGAAAAATTGCCAAGTTTATGAAGAGAATACTGAGATACAAAATTTCAGTTTACAAATTACAGAAACTTGCTTTAAGTTGGCTTATCTAATTTTTGCTTATATCTAACTGATTATAGAATACTGTATAAAATCCTCTTAGATTCTGATTCTTTATGATGTAAGCTAAAGCTGAGAACAATTTTGGTGAAATTTCATCAACTATGGAATGAATACTGATGAATTGAAAATGACAAGTTCTAAAACCAAAACTGAATGGAAACTGACCCAAACATTTTAAGTGTCATTTGCCTGTTTAACTACCAAAATGACTTGTAAATGACTGAAAACACTTTTATAACACCTATTAACTACAAATGAACTCTAAAATTCCAAAACTCAAAACTTGAAAACTCTTTTTAAGCTAGTCCCAAACACTCCTTTAACTGGTTATTCAAACTTTTACAAAGGCTTTTTAAGTACTGGTTTAAGCTGAATCAAAAGCTTTAGCAGTCTAAACTCAATGATCAAAATGAAAGGTAATAGAGCTAAATGCTATCAATTAACACTACTAGAACTACAAACCAAATGCAAGGCCAGTAGTGACTGAATCAATGCAGTAAACTAGAATAGACTCCAAATCAAAGAACAAGTAAGAAGGATTAAGCTACTAACACTCAAAGATCAATCAAACAGCAACTACAAACAACTTTATCAGGCAGCCATCAGATTACACTAGGAAAAGAAATCATGCATTTGACTTTTTGAGAGGAATTGAAACAAGGACTTTAAAACCTATTGTAGTATTCCTTTGGGAAGAAGAGGAGCGCTGAGCTCTCTTAACCTAGTGATAACCACCACCTTATCACTAGGAATCAATCAATCAACAAGAACAGCAAACTAATCAACAGGAATCTATCAACATGCTTAAAATCTTCAAAAGCTATGAAATGGACTGAATTCTGATCAAACAGCTATCAACTCCTTCAATGTCAGTTATGATCAATGAATGATCATAACAAACACTTAACAGCAACAACAGTATCCAAATACAGCAAGAAATGAACAGGAATGGTAAGAACAGTTTTGGCGGGAAAGCTTGAATTCAAAATTTATTCAATGAAAAACGGTTACAAGGTTGTTGGAAGCTAGTAACTAACTAACTAACTCAAGAGTTTGTCAGACTCTTGAGTAGCTAGGGTAGAATTGAAGGAAAGAGGAAAGTAAATTGAGAACTATGTGTTTTTACAAATTTAAGCTACCCCTGAAAATGAAGTCTAATCCAGCTATTTATAGACATGAAGGAAGAGTTTGTTGGGGTTGGTGACGTGTCAGAACCAATCCCAGCTTGCCACGTGTAGAATTCTGCATATTGCATTTGCAGGTATGAACAAGGAATTGGGGATTCTTGATTAAGTGAATGATTTGTTAATTGATTGGCACCATTATGTTTGTCTCTTCAAAACGATCAAGTTTGGTGTTGAAAACTTTCCATGAAATTGCTTGTAGCTAAAACGCGATCCTGGCAAATTTTTTTCTTGAAGAAGACGCCACGTGTCATCCATTGATTGGTTAGAAATTGGTCACACGGATTGAACTGTTGGGATTGGATAATAAATACATGCGGCTGAGTGGGTATTTAATGTTCAATCCGTGTGACTTATTTCCTCTCTTCTCATTGGTTGATTTGTTTTCACATGGATTAAACTTTGCATATCTTTCAAAAGTTGGCAGAATTGGTCCTTCAACTTGGCAGATTGTATTTTCAAGCTAGGATCTTCATTCTTTTGACATATTTGGTCCTTCAACTTTCATTCTTGAACAAAATGGTCCTTTGACTGAGTTGACTTGAGAGTTGACCAAGTTTGACTTGAATCTTGACTTTTTACAATATTTGCACTTTAGTCCTTCAACTTTGACAACTTGTCAAGATAGGTCCTTGTACTTCAAAGTCTTGTCACTTTTGATCCTTCTTTGTCTTTTTCATCCATTTGAGCTTGATTTTTCCTTGTTTGCTTGAAAATGTATCCTTTTACCTACACAAGTGTACACAAACACAAACACAAACATACCACATAACACTGTTTTTGCCAAATAAATTGGTATTTTGCTTCATGTTTTAGGGTTATTTGTTGATAAAAGGATATGAGTTTAAGCTCATATCAAATTCCCCTACACTTGAACATTGTCATGTCCTCATGCAATATCATATATTAAAGCTCAAATTTACATTTCCGTCATAATTAATCCACCTTGGCCATATGAGATGCATCTACACTACTCTAAACTAAATGATGCATGATTTTGACTTTTAATAATGCAATGAACTAAATACAATTCTATCTATATCTTTTTGATTTTTCTTGAAATGGTTTTGATGGAAATAACTCATAAAGAATTCAATGGCTTAGATTAGGGCTTGGGTACCATGGACATTTATCACCCTCAAGTTTCACTTTCCCCATACCAAGCTTAAAAATGGGATCATTGCATTCACAAGTAAAAAGTGCATCAACTTATTCATGACAATTAAATGTGGAACCGGTTATTATTCGAGCAAATTGCTTGTGGGCAAATTTGTCATTATTCAAGTGGGAAGTATAAGAAGTGTAAAATCCAAAAATAAGGAAGCACGGTTTTAATCCTAAGTAATCCTCTCGTCCATTACTTGAAAAACCGCTCACAATTAATACAAGTCCGTTTCAAGAATAATAAGTTATTCGCCTTATGTGTAAAATCCTCATGTCATGCTTTCATAAGTAGCTACACACTCGCTAAGGAAAGAAAAATAAAACTCACGCAATAATTTACATCTGCCATCTTTTTGAGACTTTGGATCTTCAACCCCGCAACCCGTCAAGGTAATATTGGATCGGAGCAATCTATTGAATCCCCGCAACCCGTCAAGGTAATATTGGAACTCAATAGTCACTATAATTAACACCACACTGCCCCTCTTGGGAGTCTTGCATTATTTTTTTTTTCTTTTCTTTTCTTTTTTTTTCTAGCCACTCATTTTTTTTTCATAAGCCGCTCTTATTTTTCTTTATTCCTCACTAAGAAATTTGAAAAGAATAAAAGGAAAAACACCTGCTAAATATTGAGCATGACATAAGTCTAGTACACATAAAACGTTCTAACTTAGAATCTTAAGATGTACTTATATCAATCATGAATGATTAGTCAAAAATGCATAAGAGATTACAAACCGATTAAAACCGTTCTTGATTATTTATTAACAATTATATACATGCGAAGAAAATAGAGGTCAAGAAGAGAAGGGTTTAGCCACAAGTAATTGCCATGAAGTCTATCTAGCCCTTTTACACTTGCTTCAACTCTATCATTTCCCATTCTCCACAAATTTAAAATTTCAAATAATGAAATTGGTGGATGCTTAGCCTAATAGACCAATGAAGGACTACATGGTTAAGGATACTAGATAGAGAATGCTAAGATAAGCAAACTCGGGTTGAGTCAAAATATCCATGGCGGGCCTAATATGTCAAAGAAGTCTAAATTTGTTAAACCATGTTTTTATTATATTTTTCTCTTTTTATATATTTTTGATGAAAAATAAAAGAAAAGATATATACAATGCAAATGTGTTATGCAAAATTGATTGATGCAAAAATTATGAATGCATATTTTTGTTGGCCAAAGTAGATCAAAAAAATTTGAAAAATGTTGAAAATTCAATTTTTTCATGTTATCATGCAAGACAATGACAAGTTCTAGGTAAGGTCACTTCGATAGAAGACCCCCCTACACTTAAGCTAAACATTGTCCTCAATGTTTAAGAGCATGGAAGTATAAAAACTTCCCCTACACTTATGACAATGAATAGACTTTGCTTAACCCAAGTTAAGGAAAGGACAACTGTTAGTGAAATCATGTTTAAGCACAAGGTGTCAATGAAAATTCACTAAAGTAACGAAGTGAACCAGATACAAGGGCCTCCTCTATAAGCTCCAAAGCATGAAATGAGTGAGCAACCCTACAAACAATCATGAAGACAAAAGAAGGTCTCCCCTACACTTATCTCCAAGTCTATGCCTTTATTTCTAACCTACAACACTCTAAACCTAGTTATACGATGCTTGAGTTAATGAGTCTCTAGCTCGACTCGTCCCACACTTAAAAGTGTCTAAAACCTATCATGGAGAAGAAAATTTTTTGCCCTTTTTAAGAAAAATCTCCATGATGAGGTAAAACAAGTGTTCATTTATCAAAACTCCATAAATATCCCCCAGGATCAAATACATAATTACCCTCCCACTTATAACACAAACCAACAACTAGCTTCCCAATCAATGGTGAAAAGAATGAGGTGTAGTTCTCTAAAATGGTTTCCCATTTGTTCTGGCCAAGGTGATGGTGTAAAGCTCTCAAATCTTTCACAAGGTTTCCTTTTGTTGCATCAGATGGATACTGAGATGATTTAGCAAGCTCTATGCCAGGATCAAAAATCCGTTCCTTGATGGGAAAACAACAAGTGATGGTTGCCTTAGAAGACTCTTCTTTGTAAATCACATTGTGAGAGAAAGGTTGTGAAGACATGGGTAACAACAAGCTCTTGGAAGGAACTATCATGACTTGTGTTCCTTTATCACTTTGAAAGGTTGAGATGGGCAAGGAAAAAGGTGAAGAATCTTCATCCAATAGGGATTCTAAATAGAGTATGTCCCCCTCCTCATCAAGGTAACCAAGAGTATACTCAAAAGATATGTCCTCCACTAAAAACTCATCAATCTCATCAATGATAGAATCCTCCTCATCACCATAGACATCATAGATTGGACTATCAAAAATGGGTGATCCCTCAAAACCAAAAGAAGTATGATCACCAACAAATGGAGAGTCACAAGTAGAAAGCTCATCATCACTATAGTCATCATATGTTGGTGAATCACAAAGAAAAGATCCCTCATTACTTAAGTCCTCATCAAAGTGATTAGTATTGTGGAAAAAGGGGGTGTCATGAGGAATTTCACTAAAGTTTAGCTCTTGAGGTTCATGAAAATCCAAGGAGGAAGTAATGGAAGCAATGGTCTCAATATGAGGGTAATCATAGTCTCCACTTGAGCAAGCTTCATAAAAGTACTCATCACAAACTTCATCAAGAAGATCATCTTGTGTTTCCTCCTCAAATACAACATCAATATGTTTTACCGCTTCGGGCTCATTAGACTTTTTGGACAACTTTCCCATGTTAAACACAACTCTCTCATCTCCTACCCGCATTGTAAGTTCTCCTTCCGCCACATCGATTAAAGTACGACCCGTTCTCAAAAATGGCCTACCAACAATCAAAGGCACTCTAGGATCCACATCATAATCAACCACCACAAAATCCGCGGGAAATGTAAATCTATCAACCCCAACAAAAACATCCTCCGCAATTCCCACCGGATAAGCTATAGTACGGTTGGCCAACTCAAGAGTCATCTTAGTAGGAGTAAGCTCGGGAAGTGAAAGTCTCTTCCAAACCGATAATGGCATAAGATTTATGCTTGCTCCTAAATCCGCTAAAGCCATACAATTTTCCACCCCCGGGAAATTGCAAGGAATCAAAAACCGCCCCGGATCTCCAAGCTTAGTAGGCAACTTCTTAAGCAACACCGCGGAACAATTTTCATTCAAAGAAGCATTAGGCAAATCCACCAATCTTTCCTTGTTAGAAAGCAAATCCTTAATCATCTTAGCAAACTTAGGCATATTGGCTAAGGCCTCCGCAAAAGAGATATTGATGTTAAGTTGCTTGAACATCCTCAAAAAGTTAGAAACTTGGATATCATCCTTGTTCTTAAGCTTTTCTTTTCTCAATCTTGAAGGATAAGGAAGACTTGGTTTTGGTTGTGATTGAGGTGTGGATGAAGGATTTTCCTTATTGAGTGTTTCATGAATAGGCTTTGAAATTGGAGCAATGGGAGCATTTTGAGGTGGTGAAGTAGAGGTAGAAGGCTTGTCACAAGTAGGAGCACAAGTGGGTTGAACAATAGTAGGTTTAGGAGATGAAGGATCCTTTGTTGTTGTACCACTCCTTGTTGTAATAGCATTGACATTGGCCCTAGGATTTGTTTGTGTGTTAGAAGGTAAAGCCCCTTGTGGTCTTTGATTTAATACCACCAAAACCTTATTGAATTGGTCATTCATTTTCTTCTCCATAGCTTGGAACTTCCTTTCATTCTCTTGATTCATTTTTTGCAAGAGATCAATTGTGTTAAACTCTTGTGGCACATGACCTTGAAAACCTTGAGGTTGGAAAGGTAAAGGTTGGGCAATAAATCCTTGATTTGGTGGATAAAAGGTATTTGCTTGAGGTTGAAATTGATTGGATGCCTTGTAATTATTTCCTTGGTATGGTGGTCTTTGCCCTTGATTCCTTGGTAAAATTTGAAGTGTATTTTGTGGAATTTGGGTGGGTGGTTGGGTTGGGAAGCCGGGTGGAGAAAGGTAGTTTTGGGATTTGTAAGAAAGGTTATTTGGATTGATATTAGGCTTGAAGTGTTCACGATGTTCTTCTTGGTAAGCATAGCATTCCCCTTGATACCCTTGCACCTTATCACATTGTTCATAAGAATGGGGACCTCCACAAGTAACACAAGAAATGGTGATGGCATTCACATTATTTGAGGAATTGTTCAATGACAAGTTCTTAAAAGTTTGAAGCATTTCTTGTTGTGCTTGCAAATTCCTCTCACTATCTCTATCCATCCTTTGAAAAATCGCTTCTTGAAACTTGAGGAGTTGGTTATCACAAGGGATTTGAGAATTGTTTTGGATAACATGAACCTTTTCTTCAAATGGATTGTTTGTTTGAACCATTGCCTTAGTCTCAATAATGTCCAAAGCCTCTTGATAGGTCTTAAGAAGAATACTCCCTCCCGCGGAAGCATTGAGTGAATCTTGGTGGTGAGCTTTAAGGCCATCATAAAAGAGGCTTATTTGGTGAACTTGATCCAATCCATGATTAGGGCATCGCCTCAACAACTCACTATACTCTTCCCAAGCATCACTAAAGGATTGACTAGGTTTTTGTTGAAAGCCCATAATTAAAGTCCTCAAAGCCATAGTCTTATGTGGAGGAAAGAACTTGTTCAAAAACTTAGTGGTGAAACCATCCCATGTGGTGATACTATCGGGTGGTTGGGTGTCTAACCAATGCTTAGCACTCCCCTCTAAGGAAAATGACACTAACATCAACCTAATGACCTCATGTGGAACCCCATTATGCTTAATGGTATTGCAAAGTGAAAGGAGTCTCTTAAGGTGAGCATGAGGATCCTCATTTTGTTTACCAAAGAAAGGTGATAGTGCAACCATATTGATCATAGATGTATGTAGCTCAAATGTGTTAGCGGGAAAGTCGGGAATCTTAATGGCACTAGAATATCCATGAATGTTGGATTGCATACGTTCATACAAAGTGCGATTATCAATAGCCATGGCTTCTTGTGGTGGAGTCAAAGCATGATTCTCGTGATCGGCTCGATGGACGATGGTGGTCTTACTCTTTCTCTTTTTCTTCCTTTTCGGAGGAAGAGGTTGTACACCAATCGGTATTTGTGCACGCCCGCGAGTGAGCATGCAACTCAATACGAGGAATGAGAGAGAAGCTCTCGTGTGACTTTGAAGAGAAATGGATTATCCTCTTCGAGTTTCAATATTAAATATCCACAAGAAAATAACAATATATGTATATACTACTTTGGGTGCAAGACCCCCAATGAAGCCTTCCTTCTTAGAATACTTACAAGTGAACGGGGGGTTAGGTGGCGCGAAGCACTTAAGTACCTATTGACCCTTAGATGGCATTTTATAGCACATCGCCTTTCTATTCACTTAAATGTTCGTATTCTTCGAATTGTTGCTTATTGAGAGTATTTATCTATTCTTGCTTTATTTTGTTTGATCGATACACGTGTCAAGGACCGGAACGCCCCTCAACACGGTGTATTGCCTCGACAATACTTATGGAGAATATGTAGATTGGTTGTTCTTATACGTATACGTATTTACTTATAATAATATATGGAAAATATTTTTGTATTTATGAGTTTTTTAAGGGAAAATACTATATGTACATAAAAACCGAGAGAATCCAATAATATATATTTTTGGGTGCAATCTCTTAGTAAAAAGATTGCTTTTTGGATTTTTTATTTTTTTGGTTAATTCTTTAGGAAAAGAATTGTTTTGTTAATTTTTTAATTTTTATATATTTTTATATTTTTGATTTTTTATTTGTTTTTGATTTATGATACGTAAAAAAAATAACGTTCACAAAGTGAACGGATCCCAAAAGCCAATGAAAACCGTCAATCGATAGTCTCTCGTGTAGTCAAAGAACCGGCAGCGGCGCCATTTGAAATTGTATATAATGCAGTTCGTTTTTTCTCAGTTCTTGCTAATGGAAAGTCCAACCAATATCGGGTTTTTAATTGTTCTTGGTTGTTAAGCTTGCTTGGATATTCTATTTGCTAATTCAACAAATGCTTGCAAAACGGAAAAATATTATCTACTTATATGTAAAACATATTGCAAATACCACGTTTTTATTCAAGTAAAAATTAAAATGCCAAATATTAAACTAAAAGGACTGAAATTGTAAATTCTATGAAAGAATAATGCTTGAAATGTAAATTCTATCAATTCTAGGGACTAAAAGTGCAAATCAGTTAACTACAAGGATCAAATTTGCAAAATCTATAACAAACTAACCAAAAGTGTAACAATCTAACAAATTGCTAACTGAATGTAACAACTTTTTAAACTATAGGGACTAACAAAATGCTAACCCTAAAAACATGGAACTTTAGCCAAATTTACAAACTGTTTAAAACTATAAGGACTAAATGGCAATTTCCAAAACTTTTTAACCAAAAACGGGATAAGCAAGAAAATAAGCTCGTTTGAGCTAAATACTCAACCAAATTTGATGAGACAAATTGCAAAATGTTTCAAATCCAAAATAAGCTACGCTTGTCAAAGGAAATTGGCTAAAAATGAAAAATAAGCAAATGAGTGCTTATCAATAAGCACAAAATAAGCTATAGCAAAATCCAATCAGTCACAACTTGATTTTTTTTATTAAAACTGATTAAGCAACTGAATTAAGGAATGGGAAATCAAACTAGAACATTTTTCATCAAGAAATAAGCCCAGAATCTGAATTAAGCTAAAATTGAGCTTATGTTGACCAAGCGTTGACCAGCTTTTTTTCAAAAAGCTAAAAATCTCAAAAATCATGTAACTCAACTACTTAATGGGATGTGTGAAGAAAAATTGCCAAGTTTATGAAGAGAATACTGAGATACAAAATTTCAGTTTACAAATTACAGAAACTTGCTTTAAGTTGGCTTATCTGATTTTTGCTTATATCTAACTGATTATAGAATACTGTATAAAATCCTCTTAGATTCTGATTCTTTATGATGTAAGCTAAAGCTGAGAACAATTTTGGTGAAATTTCATCAACTATGGAATGAATACTGATCAATTGAAAATGACAAGTTCTAAAACCAAAACTGAATGGAAACTGACCCAAACATTTTAAGTGTCATTTGCCTGTTTGACTACCAAAATGACTTGTAAATGACTGAAAACACTTTTATAACACCTATTAACTACAAATGAACTCTAAAATTCCAAAACTCAAAACTTGAAAACTCTTTTTAAGCTAGTCCCAAACACTCCTTTAACTGGTTATTCAAACTTTTACAAAGGCTTTTTAAGTACTGGTTTAAGCTGAATCAAAAGCTTTAGCAGTCTAAACTCAATGATCAAAATGAAAGGTAATAGAGCTAAATGCTATCAATTAACACTACTAGAACTACAAACCAAATGCAAGACCAATAGTGACTGAATCAATGCAGTAAACTAGAATAGAATCCAAATCAAAGAACAAGTAAGAAGGATTAAGCTACTAACACTCAAAGATCAATCAAACAGCAACTACAAACAACTTTATCAGGCAGCCATCAGATTACACTAGGAAAAGAAATCATGCATTTAACTTTTTGAGAGGAATTGAAACAAGGACTTTAAAACCTATTGTAGTATTCCTTTGGAAAGAAGAGGAGCGCTGAGCTCTCTTAACCTAGTGATAACCACCACCTTATCACTAGGAATCAATCAATCAACAAGAACAGCAAACTAATCAACAGGAATCTATCAACATGCTTAAAATCTTCAAAAGCTATGAAATGGACTGAATTCTGATCAAACAGCTATCAACTCCTTCAATGTCAGTTATGATCAATGAATGATCATAACAAACACTTAACAGCAACAACAGTATCCAAATGTAGCAAGAAATGAACAGGAATGGTAAGAACAGTTTTGGCGGGAAAGCTTGAATTCAAAATTTATTCAATGAAAAACGGTTACAAGGTTGTTGGAAGCTAGTAACTAACTAACTAACTCAAGAGTTTGTCAGACTCTTGAGTAGCTAGGGTAGAATTGAAGGAAAGAGGAAAGTAAATTGAGAACTATGTGTTTTTACAAATTTAAGCTACCCCTGAAAATGAAGTCTAATCCAGCTATTTATAGACATGAAGGAAGAGTTTGTTGGGGTTGGTGACGTGTCAGAACCAATCCCAGCTTGCCACGTGTAGAATTCTGCATATTGCATTTGCTGGTATGAACAAGGAATTGGGGATTCTTGATTAAGTGAATGATTTGTTAATTGATTGGCACCATTGTGTTTGTCTCTTCAAAACGATCAAGTTTGGTGTTGAAAACTTTCCATGAAATTGCTTGTAGCTAAAACGCGATCCTGGCAAATTTTTTTCTTGAAGAAGACGCCACGTGTCATCCATTGATTGGTTAGAAATTGGTCACACGGATTGAACTGTTGGGATTGGATAATAAATGCATGCGGCTGAGTGGATATTTAATGTTCAATCCGTGTGACTTATTTCCTCTCTTCTCATTGGTTGATTTGTTTTCACATGGATTAAACTTTGCATATCTTTCAAAAGTTGGCAGAATTGGTCCTTCAACTTGGCAGATTGTATTTTCAAGCTAGGATCTTCATTCTTTTGACATATTTGGTCCTTCAACTTTCATTCTTGAACAAAATGGTCCTTTGATTGAGTTGACTTGAGAGTTGACCAAGTTTGACTTGAATCTTGACTTTTTACAATATTTGCACTTTAGTCCTTCAACTTTGACAACTTGTCAAGATAGGTCCTTGTACTTCAAAGTCTTGTCACTTTTGATCCTTCTTTGTCTTTTTCATCCATTTGAGCTTGATTTTTCCTTGTTTGCTTGAAAATGTATCCTTTTACCTACACAAGTGTACACAAACACAAACATACCACATAACACTGTTTTTGCCAAATAAATTGGTATTTTGCTTCATGTTTTAGGGTTATTTGTTGATAAAAGGATATGAGTTTAAGCTCATATCAAAGTATCATTGAACCATCGTGATAGATCTCACTGATATGCCGGTGCGGGTGCTGAAATTCTTGTGGCCTGATTAATACATGGCACCACAAAATAGATATACCCTTTGGAGGGTACCCTGAATTCCTTAGGGATGTTCTAGAATTGGACGTGAGTCATGTGTCTTGACTCGTGTCTTGGAAATATAAGCATGACATGTGTCTTGACTAGTGTCTTGACATGTCTCTATATGTAAAACGAATTGAACCACAAATATTAGGTTAATATGCCAGAATTGGCGGATCAGTTGGACTATTGATTCTTTGTATTTCTTATCACGTTCATGGCCGAAGCTTCGATTGCGATTGTTAGTATAGTTGTTGTCATAGTCGTGGCTACTATCGTCTTGTCTGTCAGTTCCATGACGGTCATTCTCATGACTATGATTCATGTAACTATTCAGCTGAGTGACCGGCTGGTACCGGTTCGCACTCATATGACCGAAATGACAACTGAATGACGTGTGACATGTAACTAAGGATTAGGGTCAATGATTGATGGAAATCATCTGGTGGTGAAGCATTTTCTTGTCTGATCACTTTGATCTAATGCCTTTGTCTTCGTCTTGTAAGATCTCCAGGTTGTGAACAGCATCAGCATCTCGTAGCGTCTCTAAAATCTGCAGCATCAACCCTTAGTAACCTCTCCGAGCTATGAGCGACATCAACAATAATGTATCAGCAAGTGGAAAACGCACATGGAATACGGTACATGGAATACACATGGAATGCACATGAAATGATCAGTATGGGGTCGATCTTCTGACATGGTTTTAAAGGAAAATAACTGGTTAAGCGGTTAGAAAGACCATCATGATAACCTGGCAATGCCAATATATACCTCATTCTAGTTGCATAGAGAAACGCCAACGTGTGGTTAAGCGAATTTCAACGATGATTTTCCTGAAAGCATGATTAATGAAAACCAACCATGACTATCATGAAAGCAGGATTTAAATGAATTCCAACAGTGTCTTGCATGAAAGCATAAGCAACAAAAGAGACGTAAGACGTAATGAACATGAGGACAAAATCATCATGAATAAACATGAAACAACTTAACATGAAGGAGTATATAACATAATCAGCATGACACTAAAGTTAACCATGATAGTATGAAAGCATACTTGACATAAAAGACATCGTAACTTATGAGGGGACATGAAAAAAAAAATATGCCACTAAATCATGAGAAAATTTTTATGCATGATAACAGTGCATGAATGCATGATGCAGTTTATAAAAACCTTTATATGTGCGAGGGGACGCCTATGGGTCGGTCCCAAAGTTAAAAGTTTCGATAAAAGCATATGCGACTAAATAGGGCCAGTCCTGTACCAACCATTACTTAGTAAAAACTCCTACAACAATGATACATAAAACATAAATAAGTAAAAATCAACTGTCCAAAACTTATCAGAAAAAAAAATTATGTGACTAATTATGAACTACTGGGGTTCAGTCCACATAGTCACAGTTCACGAAGAACATCATGCATGAAACAACGACACATAACTAAATATGAATGACGGTTGTCCATCCATATTTGTAAAACAATATCGATGAAAACATCAAGGTTAAAGCATCAAGGTGCTGAAAACATCATGGTTAAAACAACAATGCGCTGAACACATCAATACATGGAATAACAAACGTTGGCTTAGGAAGCTCCTGGTGACTACCCACTAGTCACAGGTCAAGTTTTAGAGCCTACAGGTCGAAGCCTTGTCTTTGATACCATAACTGTAACACCCCACTTTGATAAGTGGACTGTTACGCGTAATTATGGCGTGTCATCAAAGCATGCAAGGTAATATGTAGCAAAACATACATGACCATAGGGAAAACCAGAATCAAACATCGGTTCCCAAACATAATCCCAAACATAATAAAGCAAAAGAAATGAATGAAAGACTAAACAAGCATAAGTATATGAAGGAAAAAGGAAAAGAAGTCTATGGTAGCTTCCATCCTATGCATGTCCTCCAAATGCTCGAGTCTGTCCTTGGGTACCTGCCGTTTTGGGACATGGAAAGGAAAGTAACGGCTGAGCATAACGCTCAGTGCACGGATATACAAACATGGAATGAATAATATAAGCATGTAAAACATATAGCAACGAAATTGATTAAGTCCTGGAAAACTTGACATAACTTAGTAAAACTGGTTTTATAGTTTGAAAAGCCTTATGTTTATCTTATAAAAACTATTTAACATGTTTACCATTAGCCAACATAGGTCATGAAATATCAACGTGCATGAATACTTGGATGGGTGACCTCGTCATGCAATTAGAGGGGCTGCCTCTAATTAATATAACTGTTTAGGTAGGAGGGATCAACTCTTTGTGAAGGATGCAAGGCACACACCACATTCACCTAAATAATCTGCTGAAAACATGTAAACTAGGATGCACCCATACGCCCCACCTGATAATAATAATATGGCCAAAAGCTAAAGGGATGCCATGAGCTATCACTCCGTCGTGGTGGAGTCATAACACTGGTGCCTCCAGTGTTATGGTTATGGTACCTCCATAACTAGGTGAAACTGGTCATGCATGTATATGGCTTTAGGTATCTAATTAAACATAAGCAATTCAAAACCATATAAAACATATATTGGGGAAAACAGTTTGCTGCATACGGGGAATCCTAATAAGGAAGAACGTCCATACTGAAAGGATGGAAAATCCGTACCTTTTGTCCAGTGAACGAAGAAGACGAACGGAAGAGAGTCCTACTTCGGTATCACTAATGCTACATAAATAATATACGTGTATATGTATTCTGATTACTGAGTACGTAACTGGTTTTATATGATGTCTTAGCTTGTTTTATATGTTCATGTCATGTTTTACTGATTTTAGCTTTATACTGTGTTTATCATGTATTCTGTCTATTCTGATTAAGTATTACTTGTATTCCTTGTATTATTATACTTGTTGATTAATAATAAGTAACTTCTAAAAATAGCAGGTTTCCAAAAATAGAAAGTTTCCAAAAATAAAAAGTTTCCAAAAATAGATTAACTGCTTAAAATAGATAAGTTTCTAAAAATAGAAAGTTTCCAAAAATAATAAATTTCCATATTTAGAATTAAGCGGGATTAATAAGCTAAATAATATAAGCTTAATTTTACTGATAAATATTCTAAGTCATGTGATATATAGTATAGTTTATTAATTATTACATGTAAATTAAATAAACTATATGTTATATGATTTAATTAAATATAAGCATGATTTAATTAAATTAAAGTGTATAAAATACTTAGGTTAAAACATGTATTAATATTGTATTAATATAACATAAGTTATGGTTATTAATTAATTATATTTAATGTTTAATAATTAATTAATACTATAGTGTAAACTAAATAATTAAATACTTAGGTTAAAATCATGTATTATTATTAATAATAATAAACCTAAGTCCATGTTTTAATTAAAATAATTATATATCATGCCAAATTAATTTAATTAACTTGTAAAATTATATACTTGCAAAATTAAATAAACTTGTAAAAATAATCATGGATCGAACTGTGTGTTATTAATTTATTAAAACATGTCGTGAACCGAACCCGTGAAAACCATGAACCAAGCACCCCTAAAAACAGTGGCAAACCAGCGTGAACCGGTTGCCCCTGTTTGTGTAAAGATGCCACCGGCTGAAGCCGGTGTTTCCTTTCTCTCGGCTAGCCGCTGACCACCAGGTTCCCACCGGCAGTAGCCGGTGGTTCCCACTTCCTGCCTACGGTTCCCCCTGCTTTCCTAAAATAGCCACCGACTTAAGCCGGTGGTTGGGGCTGTGTTGCTTCCGAGACCAAACCAACCACAAGAAACCCCCGACGCACGTCGGGGTGTCTTGTCCCTGTTGTAGACCGAGCCAAACACCACCAAGACCTAGGTCTTGGTTGATGGTGATAACCAAAGCGACACCGAGAGTCTTGGGACTCTCGGTTCGTGTGGCGGCCGGAACCAACAAACCCGAAAACACCCTAATTAAATTGTTCACCATGATTTTACATGTTTTAGTTCATGTTTTAATTAACTCCATGTTCATATATTCATAAAATCATAAAAAGGAATTAAAAGAATGGTTTTCAGATTACCAAAAACACGTGGAATGGATAAATCTTGATCTCGCGAACACATTCCTAATCAATAATTAAAACCAAACCCCATCCTTCTTTTGGCTTGCTGCCGGTGGCATAATCAGAACATCACGTTCTCTTTTTGGGTTCTTCTGACGGCATAACCAGAACATCATGTTCTCCTTTTGGGTGCTGCTGGCGGCATAAAAAGAACATCACGCTCTCCTTTTAGGTGCTACTGGAGACATAAACAGAACTAGCGGCCATGATAGGGTTTGCTAGGGTTTTTACTTTTTTTGTGAAATCTTGAATAATGAAAAGGTATTTTCCCTTTTTTGTTTATTTGGTAAAATCACATGGGCTTGGACCTTCTTGGTTCTTGTGTCCGCGGGTATGTGGGGCCCACAAGGGAAACCCAAAATTTTCCCGTGTCTAATGTTATACGTGTTCTCGTGTTCGTGTTAACGTGACTTTATTATTAATTGTTCGTGTTATCTTATCTACTTGTACGAAGTCGTAATAATAATTACGTAAATACTATTTAATATGTTTGTGATTATTTAAGTTCATGATTTCATGTTCGTAATTATAATTATTATTTTTAATAATTATCGTGTACTAACACGTATATAATACTTATAGCGTAATAGCACGTACGTAATTCTTGTAATGAATATTCGTGATACGTGTTCATGTTATAAAAGGAGAGTTTTAATCTTGTACGTACGATTACAAGTGTACTGTTCATGGTAAAAGCATACGGGTTTTACATCCACAGATTCAACATTATGCACAATAGAATCATTATCAACAATTTTATTCACACAGACGGAAACAAGATCATGAGACATCACTTCCTTCAGAAGCTGATCATTTTGGCATGAAACTCGTTCTATTTCAAGTAAATTGTTTTCATAAGCATCATCCATTAACACGTCTAACTTCTTCTATTTCCAAAAGCAAATCTTGATCAATATTACTAATACAAGCTTTAACATTGTTTACAAATGGAACAATTTCGTCTTGGAACGCAGCTCTAGTGTTCTCAAAATTCCATTCACCTTCTGTTATGGCCATGGCCGTCGTACGTTCCGTAATGAACTTGTCAAAATCGACAAAGTCTTGGTGCACTGCATTTAAGCTATCTGACACCTTACTTACCGGTGGATTTAACTTAGTTAAATCCTTTTTACAAGTGTAGGAGACATACTAAGAAGGTTTTCCATTGACAAAATTTGAGGCACAAAAACTGTTAATTGAGCTAATTCCTTTTGTAAACAAATACGGGTCTTTTTAGAAAATTGATCTTTATTATGCTGAACATAATCAAGCTTATGGAATTTTGAAAGCATTTTAGAATGAGTTTCTTCCGCAAGTGACTGTGTCTCATCATTACTACGAACATAAGGTGCTTCTTTCGATTTGCCAATTATGGTCACATCATATAGACAAGGAATATATTCCTGAGCTTGTTTTGCATAACCAGGATTAGGTGGTAAATCTTGAAGACGCTTAAGTTCGAGTTCTTTGAAGGATTTAGTTAAAAGATGAACCTTTTATGTGGAAGCGTGTTGTTTTAAAAGCTGTTGTTCCTTGAATTTAAGAAGTTTGGTAGCATTAATATCTGATTCAAACTTTTTAGACTCGAGAGTTTCGAAATCCATTTTAAGTTTCTGAAAATCATTTAAAACCGACTCTTTTTCTTTTAATTCATTGGAAAGAGTAGTTTTTAATGATTCTGTTTCGTTTAAGTGTTCAATCTTTTCAAAACAAAATTGGTCAATTTTAGAATAAGTTATTTTATCTACTTGAGGGACCATTTCAATAGTTTTGACCTTTTCCTTATACAGCGCAAGCTCAGCGGTTAGGTTGGCATTCATATCTATGGTTTGTCAAACGGCCACATTCATGTTATCAATAATATGTTTTGGCACCATTACCAAATCACGTTGATCATAAGATTCCATACCCGTCGTAGAATTTGGTTGAGGTTCACTCAAATGTGTTGGATTGGATATCGGATCATTTGAGTTACTGGTTCCCGAATGCTGTTCGAGGTTGTCATTTTCATGGTCTACATGATGTGGATTATCATGAAATTTATTAGATGTGGTTGGTACCTCACTGACGACATCAAAACCATAGTGAGAGAGATTAGCAACGAGAGCAGCTTGGGCAGAGTGAATGTCATCACAATCCGAATCATATGCGTCAAGATCATCTGCTTGATATGCTGCATTAGAAGTAGAGACGACTGAAATGCCTTCATTATCTGCTGCCCCTGGGTCTACAAGAAATGCTAACTCCTCTAAATCCAAGATCGTTCCTTTAGATTGAGCATCAACCAAATAAATCTTCTCACGAAACCATGTTGCATCCCTTCTCCTTTTCGGCTGAGTGCATTCCCTAGCCATATGACCTTGTCCTCGGCAATTGTAGCCAGTCACAACCTTTTTAGGACCAATAGGGCTTCCATTTCTAGTAGCATGAGAAGTCACAACTTGAGCGTTCACGGTCCTTGTAGGAGGTCCATTTGAAATTTACCTACCCTGCATGGATTGCACCGTCACTTGACCATCTTGAATAGTGGCTTGTTGTCGAGGATTTGAAGAGGTGTGGAGCAGATTGTTTGTTGGTGGAAATCCTCTAGTTGCAACCAGTTTTGACAAATAGGCAGTGAGATGGTTTAGAACATCAGTTGGTGTATCATTTGCAGTAAATACCGGTGCTTCAATTGGTGGAAGTTCATTGGAGTAGAGGGCTTGTGCTTGTGGTGCTTCAATTGGAAAGTATCCTTGCTGAGGAGTATAGCCAACTGGAGAAATGATAGCTTGTGATGGATATGCCTGATGCGTTGGTTGCTGTGGAAAAGACTGTTGATGAACACTTTGTTGAAATGCTTGTTGTGGCATCATTAGTGGTTGATAAGATGGTTGTTGTGGTTGCTGATAGGTGTGTTGTGGTGGCTGCTGCAAGTATGATGGTTGTTGATAAGTAAAAGCCATGTTTTGTTGGGGAGTCATTTGTTGAGAAGCATACATGGCAAGTGGATCATGAACTTGAGATGTAGACAACCGAGCCTCGATCACGTGGCATTCGTGTTGTTGAATAAAAGCTTGAAGTTGATCCACGTTAGTTTGATGCAAATCCTTAGCTAATTTAATAGCCGTCACGTACTTGCTCCACTCTGAAGGAAGAGTGTTCAAATACTTGGTGTTCAATTGAAACGTAGGAATTGCCAGGCCATAGATGTTAAGCTCATTCATCAAAAGAGTGAATCTCAAATAGTATTAATTGAGAGTCTCCCTGGGGACATAGGCAAACTTATCAAATGTATCATATAGCTTACACTCTCGTTCTTGTTTAGTTAACGAGGTACCTTGCATTAAAACACGAATTCTATCCCATAACTCTTTGGTAACTTTATGTTTACTGACGAGTTTGTAGACATCTGGAGGAAGGTCTTGGAGAATGATGTTTGTAGCTTGTTTATCACACTTGTCTTGAGTCTTAGCATCTCCAGTTAGTGCACCCGTTATGCGAAGACGAGTAACAGCACCTTTCGTCACTGTACCATATACCAATGGTCCATTGAGCACCGATGCCCAAATGAGATGTCCATTCTCTTTGTTCAAGATATAAAGTTCCATTCAGGAAGCCCAATCTTCGTAAATAGTCTTCACCAACATTGGTGGACGATTATCCGTACCCGAGAGGATGGACTTATCCGTAAGAGATGTGTACTTCATTTCAATAAGTAAATATTTAAAAACGTTGATCGAACAATGATAGAAAATAAATGTGTTTGTTGTTATGTGTTAAAGTCGAGAAACAATGTTAAAATCCCCTAAAATATGTTCTCGATGACCAAAAAATTCCAAGACGAACAAAAACTCACGAATCGAAATTTTTTAAGGAATAATTTTGGAATCATCGGAATATTGATTGGAAAATTTGATCGGAATACCCTGTCAGAATAATATATCGGAATACCCCCTGTCGGAATAAACTGTCGAAAAACTCTGTCGGAATAATCTATCGGAATACCCTGTCGGAATCAACTTTCGAATACTCTGTCGGAATAATCTATCGGAAAACTTGTCGGAATGACCTGTCGGAATACCACTATCGGAATACCCGTCGGAATAATGATCAGAATGTGTAAACCCTTTTCCGATGGAAGCTGTCAGAATATCCAAACCCTTTTCCGATGGAAGCTGTCAGAATATCCAAACCCTTTTCCGATGGATTCTGTTGGAATAATACCCACTTTTCTTGGACAAAACTCAACCAATTCGAGATTTTAAGCCAAAAATGATCAAAACACCCAAAAATTTTGTGTTTTTAGCCAAAGTAAATATACCAAATCTCTACCACAACTATGTAGAATATTTGTATCAAGAAAAAATCATAAATAACACAAAAGAAAAATTTGGTTCGAATGTATTTAGATCAAAATAGGCGATGAATCAAGAACACAAACACATAAACCAAACAATCATCCCATGGCTCTTGATACCATTTATAGGATATTGTAAATATCGCTTATGTTTAGAGAGAAAAAGAGATAGAAAGATGGTATATTTCACACACACTTCTAGAGAGAGAAAGTAAGAAACTATGTGAAAAATGAATGAAACCACACCCTTTCCATCTAAGGAGAGGGTTTATATACCCAAGCCCATGAGATGGGCTTGGGCTTACAAGTTGGGTCGGCCTACACAAGTTGTAGGCTTGGCATGGCCTTAGTTGTTTAATATTAGTAAAACTAAACTACGAGCTATTGCTTAGACTATTGTTGGAGTGACCGATCCTTTTTAATACATAAAACATATTTCTAACACTATCAAGTGTGGGTTGTTAAACCCTACACCTTTATGTATGTTTTAGAACTCTAAGACTTCAATGAATGTTTTACAAAGAAAGTTTTCTGTCTACTTACCATTAAATTATCCATCCACTCTGCGTCTTTAATACTCTCTCCATCCATGTTGTCTTGCAAAACACCACAACCCTCCTACAATTATTTATCAATTAAATATAAAATTGTAATTATAAAATAGGGGTATACAATTGATGTAATACCTTAACTATCGTATCAACCACCTTTAAATGTTGTTCTTCTCGAAGGAAGTCATGCTCGAAATTTGTGTTTGTTACATCTACCTCAAAATTCATCTCTTCTTCTAAAGTTTTCTCTTGGTTCAAAACATCTGGGTGGTTAGATTCCTTCTTATCAGTGACTAGGGATTTTGGTATCTTGAAGGTACTTTTAGTACAACCACGTCCATCCTCCAGTAGCACTTCTCCTTCCACACCATTGGCATGAAAACACGTTGGAGCACCCAAATGTAACTTGAGAAGTTATTTCAGACGGTAGATCTAAACATCCTATTACGTTTTGAATTAGAAGCCAATAAAGTCTTTAACATACGTAAAGTAGAGTGATTGGATCGAACTGTAACCTTCACATCAAATACCTCAACACTGTCGTCCATAGTCGACTGCCAGTAATTGTCCGTTGTGTAATAACCCTCACGACGATGTCAATTGATTTACATTGTATATTGTTTGATTCTGGAATAATCACTTTTTTATGAGTTTTTATTAGGGTTTTAGGGGCTTTTTAAGGTGGAGGATGACGATGTCGGCCTTAATTTGGTAAAGTTTAAGAATGGAATGGCCCACAAGGTTTCCTCGGAATAAAGTATAAACATTTGGGTTGCCTCGCACTTCGAGCGTATAAATTTTATTTTTTTGGGTTGCCTCATAAAATTATTTAAGTTGCCTTGATCTGGGACCGTTTAATTTTTATTTTTTTTGGTTGCCTCATAAATTTATTTAAGTTTCTTCGAACTGGGACCGTATAAAATTTATTTTTTTTGGTTGCCTCGTATGTTTTTTTGGTTCCCTCGAAAAAGTATACGGAACGTGTCTTGAGTGGAAATCCACGTGTCAGCCTACTATTGGAGTTGCCTCGATTGCCTCGGTTGCCTTGGTTTCCTTGTGACATTTTTGTCCACCTGACCAATGTTGGCCATTTACAGCAAGTAGCCTTAAAAAGTCCATATATGGAAATACCTCTATAAATTATACCAATGAAAATACATTTTAAACTCAAGCTATTCATATATTTTGCATCAAGTATTATATATCACAAATAAAAGTATTTAGAGTCAATGTTTAGAAAAAAGACCGAAAAAAATCAAAGCGGACATTTAATATGAGACAGAGAGAGTATACTATAAACACACAATAGATTATTTGTGTGCGTCAAAAGATTAACATGAGGCAAGATTAGTTTGTTGGGTAGGTCAAGCCCAAACGTAATCAAAAGTTAGTTTCTTTTAAACAAAAGCAGTCAAAAGAATCTAAGTCCAACTACCAACCAATATAACAAATCGACCAACATTATTTCAAAACAAAAATTATGAAACATACCCGCTTGTTGGGCGGGTTATGAAACTCGTATATATATATATATATATATATATATATATATATATATATATATATATATATATATATATATATATATATATATATATATATATATATATATATATATATATATATATATATATATATATATATATATATATATATATATATATATATATATATATATATATATATATATATATATATATATATATATATATATATATATATATATATATATATATATATATATATATATATATATATATATATATATATATATATATATATATATATATATATATATATATATATATATATATATATATATATATATATATATATATATATATATATATATATATATATATATATATATATATATATATATATATATATATATATATATATATATATATATATATATATATATATATATATATATATATATATATATATATATATATATATATATATAT